>JAQZBX010006868.1:23039-52099 GCA_029593785.1 Cabassous unicinctus | reverse complement strand
CATTAAGATGATTCTTTTAAAGGCTTTATTCAATATATCCACATTCTCATCTCCTTCACTGGTGTTTTCTGGATTTTTATCACCTTCCTTTGCATGAGCCATCATTTCCTGTTTCTTTGTTTGTCTTGTATTCTTTTTTGGACATTGTATGTTTTAATATTTTAAAATATTACCTCTGGAATATATTCCCTGGGATGTCTGTTTCTTGGTTTTGTAACCAACTGGTGATAAGACCACAATTTTCTTGAACTTCAGCCACCCTGTCAGGAAGTTCTGCCCAAGGTGAATGCAGTCTGCAGGGTTTTCCCTGTCTTTCAGGGCAAATGTCTCATCCCGGGCTTTTGCTTAATAGTTGTTTTGGAGTTCACCTGTTTACAGAAATATGGTTGTCCCTTCAGATTCATAGAAAATAGACATCCCTGTGCTGGGTGTTTGAAGCCAGGAAGTGCTTGCTCTAGATTGTTTGCCTCTACAGTTTCTGACAATCCTTTTATATTCTAAAGCTGTTTTTGCCTGGAGGGCAAATTCTGGGAAGGGTGCATGCCAGAGAAGGCTTTCCCAAATCAGTCACTCCCAGCTGAAAAATGGCCAGGGACTGATAAAGGAGGCACAGACCCACTCCAAAGTGCCCTGAGGAGATCAGGCAGGGCACCAAGAGCTTCCTCCAAAACTCCCCATAGCTGTGCCCCCCACCCCAGCTTTCCCAGCAAGTGAGCCCACCAAACAACCATTGTCTGTAGCCCTGAGTAAGTGTAACTTACTCAGTGGAAGTTTTCTCCACTATGGCCCCTGTCTGGGGCAGGCCAAAACATTGGCTGACCTCAAAGCCAGACCAATCAGCTGTGTCCACCCCTGGTCTTGGGGAAGAGGATTTTTATGTCCCTTTCAGTCACCAGTGAGCTAGCCAGGGGCTGGATGCCAAGGCGGCCTGCTGCAAGAGTGGGGGAATGGGTGCATGGAGAAAAAAATTTACTGTTCTTTACCATAATTTATCATTCTCTCCTCCCACTCTTTCCTGGAAGCTGTATAGTGTTCTTTGAGACTCCAGAGTTTCAAAAATTTCCTGTTTAATAGTTCTGGTGGGAAGATTGAGTCCTGGAGCTACCTACTCCATCATATTCCTCCAATCCCACTAGCAATTTGGACTGATTATGAAATTCAATCCCTACAATCTTACAATTTTTTTTTAAAAGTACCAGGGCCAGGGATTGAAACCAGGACCTTTTATATGGGAATCCGGTGCTCAACCACTGAGCCACATCAGCTCCACTGAATTGGTTTTTTCATTTGTTTGCTAGTTATTTGTTTTGTTTTTAGGAGGCACTGGGAATTGAACCCAGGACCTCCCATGTGGAAAGCAGGTGCTCAACTGCTTAAGCCATATCTGCTCCTGGAATCTTAAAATTTTAATATTGAATTCTTTAAAAAATCTAACATAAACTCAAGTAAAGAATTGATATCAATAAATGGTGGCCATAATTGAGGATAAGTTTATGCTAATTAATAGCACATACACAGTCATCCCATCAGAATGGATATTTATGCAAAAACAGTAAAAATTATTATTTCTTACATTGAGATGGAGAGTATATTAATCCCTTAAGGATAGTTAACAATGATTTTAAAGTATATATTAATTGTATAACATCCCCATTGCTAACCCAAGCATATTATACTTTCTATATGTATTGAAATGGATACTCAATAATTTTGTATTATTTCCCAAAAATTCTACAGGATAATTACTTGAAAGTCTGCTCGTTTAATTACAAACCAAGTCTATTGAGATAAAAAGCAAACAACAGATTACTTTCTGAAAAGGACTTTATTTTGATGTAATTCATTCACCACAGATTAGAAGTATTATGTGGTTACAGTATCTAGAGTTAATAAAATGGCTGAAAAGGCATTAACTCTATGATTCACATCCAGTTTGTTATTTCTATTTACTTATACTGAAATTGAAAAAATAAAATTAATATCTCCTTTTTCTGATAGAATTGAAATTTCTCAACCAATTTTAAATAATATTCTGACATAGTAATTTACTTATTTTTAAATTAATATTTATATTTCATTGAAGGCCTGTGAGTTTTTCCTAATGATGTATGATTTTGTGAATAAAGAAATGTGTTGCTTGCGCCTGCATGTCGTGGGCCAAACTGAGATATGGATCCAGGTTGTCTGATCTGTCACACTTTCCGATGTGTCCATCCTCAAACCACAATACGGCTCTATTTGTTTTTAGGGTGCTTTGCCTAGGGCATGTATTTTTATTATAAGTCTCTTGTATCTATGCTAACACTAGGCCACTATATCTCCAAGGCAACAAATAGGTGTTTAAAAAAGCTGTACCTCATAAGAAGACAGCCATTGAAGATGCCATATAGGTGTTCCAACATGATCCCTACTACATACACTAACTTATAAGAATCTAAGTTTGTTGTGGCCTAAATGATTAAAATTTTTCAGCACGTCCAAGTAACTTTATAATCATATCATATTAAGGCTCATTTCTTAACCAATAAGGTCTGTCTTCATGTATTTGTTGTGAAGAATAAACATGTCGTTTGTTTGAAATTATGATTAATAGCGCAGTAGTCAGTATAGACTAAGTTTTGATGCAGTAAAAAACAATTCCCAATACTTGAGTGGTATAACACATCAAAATTTATTTAGATTATGGTCATGCAAACTTTGTAGGGAAGGAATCTTACATGTGGTGACAAAGGAATCCAGGTTGCTTCTCTCTGTCGCTCTCTAATGTTTCAATATAAGGCCTTTTTCACAGTCACTGCTGGAAAGAGAGACAGAGAGTTGAACAAAGATACAGAGATACAGAAAGATGGAGGTTACTTCAGTTAAGGTGTGGTCCAACTGAATCAGGATCAGTCTTAATCCTATTACTGGAAGCCTTATAGAGAAAGCCACAGAGAAATACGCGAAGAAAGTAGGCAGAAGTTAGAAATCAATGGAACATTGGAGAGAAAGGACAGTGTGATGCCGTGTACAGAGCCACATGACAGAAAAGCCAAGGAGCAAGGATCACCTCAACTAAGTTGCTGCATCTTAATTTTAGAATCTTATAGAGTACCCTGAATTCTTATATATATGTGTTCAATATTTACATATTTTTTGTGTGTCTTTGTATTTTATATCCTTTTCTCACAAATGACTTAGAAAATACAATAAAAATATCTTATATTGCTTTATAGACATAAATTTGAATCATATGAAAATAAACAAATGTAAATTCTTCCCATAGAAAAAATATGTACTATGAGATAAAGATTCTTTAAGTAGTCCACAAAGCAAAGTGAGAAATTCATTAATGAATCTCTGTCCTTAGTGTCCTCTTTCGCTAAATTGTTAGATGCCCCAAGATAAAGGACCCACTCTTTGGCAACAGTTATCATGAACCATGTGATTTAATTCATTATCTAATTTTCCATTCACTACTTAATCAGATGAAAAAGATGATATTGTTCCAGGCAGGAATATAACTTGCTCAAGGTCACACGTCTAATATGTGATAAAGTCAAATTTTAAACATAGGTCTGCCAGATTTCATGATCCCTGCTCTTCTCACAACGATAGGCTGCTTCCCTTCAAAAAAATATATTCAATAAGCAAACCTCTCCAATAGATTTAACTTAATTACAATAATAATTATCTGTTTTTCAAAAAAATGCAATATTTATCATTGTAGAAACGAAATTAAGTTGGTAATCCTGTGGAAAATAACATTAGTTATACCAAAAAGAAAAAAAAAAATTTTTTAACTATCTAGACTAGAAGGTTTAGTAAATTATTTCTTTAGTAAGAAATACACTAAAAATGTCACTTTAAATATTTTCAACCTTTTTGTGAGATCTATCCTATATAATTACATAGTGAGAAAAATATTGTCTAGTTTAGGGGAAACAGAATAAAAATGTATAAAAACATGTTATCTTCATTTAAACCCTAATCCATTTTAAAAGTATTTTCAATATAATTATGTCATTAAATCACAAAAATGGAAATTGCGTTAACAGCAGGATGCTATCTTTTATTGGGGGCAAACAGCAGGGTTGCTGCTAATGAGAACATAATCAACTTATCAGCAAAAGGTCAGCCTAAAGAGCTCTTTATCCAAATTCTGCTCAAGTAGTCCCCACCCCTCCAGGTGGCACAGTGCACTGAGAAGCTAGACTTATGTGGACATAGTATCATGTATCAGTCTCAATTTTGGCAAGCAATATGTAATTGCAAAATGCACATTTATTTTAGTCCAAATTAATCAGAAGATAATTTATTTCCCTGAAAGGGGTATTAGCCTAATTTTGGTTGCCTTTTTCCTCTTTCTTTGTTTATTTTTAACATTTTGATTTTATATTTAAGTGGGTTCTTCATTCCAGAACTTGAAAGGTGTAATGACATTGTACGCAATGGGTAAGGGCTGAGGTTTGGATTAACATAGTCCAGGCTAACCTGGATTCTTATCCTTCATTTGCTATTTACTTACTCTACTAGCAGAAAGAGAAAGCAGTAATCAAAATAACAATATCATTTATGGGGCACTGCTTTTCCAAAGTGCACTGGTCTAAGTGCTTTATAAGCATCTTTCATTTTATATTCACAGCAAGACTGTGACAATTACAGTGATTAATTTTTCTTGCTTTTCAGCATATTTTTGAGGGCTGTCCTGGAGCTCATATAAACTCGTTGAATGTTTGATTAGAATTGCTTTGCTAGTGATATTCTGTATCTTAGACTCAAGCATTTGGAATATAAAGTCTCAGGAAGGTGTTGATTACATCAACTGAAAGTCTGTACTTAATACCCACAAAATATACCAAAGTGTTATTCAAACTAATTTTTTTTTAAAGAGTAAAAATTGATTTTCTAAGTGGTGTAGGTGAGGAAAATACATTCAAGGTATCTCATTTTTTTTTCAAACTATTTCTATATTTCCTGTTTTTTAATTCAATGAGCCTAAACAATTGGCCAAGGAGCATACTTACAAGGATAGAGCAAAATTAATTCAAGCCTCTCTTTGCTAGTATGTAACATGGACTGTGATGACTACAAAGTGTTATTGAAAACCCTCTCTGGAGAAATGGGTATATTATGGTCATATCCCTTAAGATAATTTACTAAATTCAGGTAAATTTTAATAAGAGAGAATGCTTGCAGAAGTCTCAGGTATAAATATTTTTCATACTGTGGGGCTATTGTGATGATGGTCTAGATTATTTTTCTGTTAAGTGTGAGTTTATGTGATAATCTGATTTTAATTATTTAGCCATGTTTTTATTGGTCTATAACTTACTTGATAGGTATCAAATACAGTGAACCAAGGAAAACTTGAAATATGAGAGAATATATATTCAGTTCAACACTTTTAGATAACTCCTTATAGAAGTTATCTTTAGTTTTGACTAAAACATGAAGAGAAATATATTGGCATATCATCAAAGTAAATATAACCTGAGAAAGCATGATTCTAATTTCGATCCCTTTTCCCCACTTCTACAAACTTCATATCTGAAATATGTATATACAGTTCCAAAAGGGACACAATACCTTTGAAGGATTGTGAAATTAATTTAAAGATCTGGTGATGAAAGCTTCAGAAAACTCATACTGCAAATACTGAAAAACTGAAGCTTCTCTTCTTTGATTTAATATTTTGAGAGGTTTTATCACTAGAATTCAGTATTTCTTAATATTGACTGTGCATTAGATAAACCTGGAAAGCTTTTAAAAATCTCTATGACCATACTGCAAACAAAAGCAGTTAAATCAGAATATCTGGGGATGGTACCCAATATTAACATTTTCTAAAACTCCCTGGATGATTCTAATATAAAGCCCAGTTTAAGAACTAATTCTGTCAGTGGAATGCCTAGAACCTTCTGTGATACAGATAATTGGGACAGACTAGTTGGAAAAAAATATAATTGGAGGATTAAGTTCTTGAATGTTCATTATTTAGACAATTAAGGTTTCTTGGACAGAATTCGATAACATTTTTGTTGTGTTTTTTCTCTTGTTTATCAGGTCTTGGTTCTTTTCATATCTAGCAGTGATTGATTATATGCTAGATAACTCTGTATAAAAACACCATAGACACACCGGGTCTTTTTCTCTGTTAGGCAGATAGAGGTCTAGAGATATTACCCAGGTTACATGAGATTATAAAAATAAAACATACTTAACATAGTGCTGACAAATAGTAGGAGTACAATTAACACTGGTACATGTTACTGCATTTGTTAGAATTATAGGTATTCTGAAGTATACATTGGAGTCTACAAAGATCAAGGCTAATGGTGGCTGCCATAGGAAGCACAGTTAGGAAGAAAGTACCAACTGATACTGAAATTACAAAATGTAATTTTGTAGTTAGCAAATATGCTAAATGTATATATGTATATTCATCCTTTATCATTTTGGCTTCCTTCTCCCTGATATCCTGATTATTGTTAGGTCTTTCTTTTTAATCCTCTACAGATGCTTTTTGCTTCTTTTTGGAAGAACTAAAATGACTATCTTCAAACATTTTAGTTAAGGATTAGTCTACAGTTCATATAATTTGCATGCATCTATACATGTAATATTGTATGTATATATATATGTGTGTGTGTGTGTGTGTGTGTATACACACATACATATTGGGTAGGCAAAAGAGTAAAGAGTTTATTAAGAAACAAGAAAAGGAAAACAGTATGCAACTCCAGACATGGTTGCAGGCATGCTGCAGGGTGAGACACCTGTATATATTTTTATTTCTCTTACTTTATTTCTCTCTTTTCCTATAGTTATCAAGTGAGTTAAAAAGATAGATACAGGACCATTTCACAGTGAAGGTATAGTCAAGTTGGGGATGTTTTCATTTTCTCTTTCAATTCAATGGATTGGCTTAAATAAAGGGAATTTATTGGCTTCTGATTTTGAGACTAAGAGAAGTCCAAAATTGAGGCATCAGCAAGGTAATACTTTCTCCCAAGAAGACTGTAGCATTCAGAGCCTGGCTGCTGGCAATCCTTGGTCCTTAGCTTTTCTGTCACATGGCAATATACATAGCAGCTTCTCCTGGCTTCTCTTTTCTTTGCTGGGATCCGATGACTTCCAGCTTCTGTCTGGTTCTTGTCGCTTCTCTCTGTGACCTTTAGCAATAGGATTAAGACCCATCCTGATTCAGGTGGGCCATATCTTAACTGAAATGTTCTATTTAGAATGGGTTCACATACACAAGGAATGGATTAAGTTTAAGAACATGTTTTCTGGGGTACATAGCTCCAAGCCACCACAGAAAGTATGCAGACAATGAAAGTCCACAATCAAAGCACAGCATGATACTTGCTATGATAGCAAGGTATATATGTGAAACTCTTTTTTACAAATAAAATGCTTATTTTAGGACCTTTCTGTGAATGATTTGAGAGCCTTTAATAGCTCAATCATATGACTTTGTAAAAGGATTTAAAACTAGCAAAGCATAGGGCAACTATTAATGGAATATTCATCTCTAACGCAATGTATTATGATCCTAATATAGGTATAATACTCTGGTGACTTGGAGTTATGTATCTTTGGTCAAGAGATTGAAGCAGAAAACTATACCAGTTCTCGCTTAGGCTTCATGAGATTTTTTTTGTGAGTGTTGCCATTTTCGATTTTGTGCTCCTGCTATCACCTTGAAGACATGCTTAGGTTATTCTGCTGCCTCCTGGAAATTCATGGTGCAGAGCTAAGTTTTGCCAGCTTCCCAGCTTAGGTCAGCTGAGCAGAAGAGCTTATTTTTCCCCCAAGAAGTTTATTATCCAATTAACATAAATGTCCTCTCTAGTAATGCTTGTGACTTTGATAACTGTAGCCAAGTTATTAGTTCAATTAAAAGTGCACAATTCTGATACATGTGGACACAACTATCCAGAAGAAGAAGCTGGTACTTACATATGCAAGCCAACGTAACCAGAGAAGTTTCATCTACCTCTCTGCCTACAGGAAGGAATATCATCAGCTTTCTTCATCTGAAAGTAACTGCTCAAAATACACACACATACAAAAGACGAATTATTAATATTTGGAAAGCTCTACTACCAGCAGAGATTTGGTAGTATGACTTCCTGCATCTTCATATCATGCATAAATCAAATGTGCTGTGTAGAAGAGTGTTTGATCTTTAGCTAGGATTTCAGGCAGTTTTTCAAAGAAATATGGCTCTTTATAATCTTTGTGTAAACATCATTATCTTTTTGACTTATGGGATGACCTTTACCCCTTCATGATGCACAAAAAGAAAACAAACATTTAAACTTCCTCCTTAAGGCAATAAATGCTCCCTGCAAAGTGTCAAGTCATTTGTGAGCTTTTTTATATGGTAACAACCATCACAGAGTTGTTTTACAATACTTCTGCATGTTTTTCTAATTTTTCCTTGTTTAAAGAAAATTTTCACAGTGCTTTAGTTTAGCCCTCATATTATAGTATGCTGAGGTAAAATGTGATACAGCACTGTATACTTAATAGAAAACAGTAATATTCTTTGTATTTATATTTTGTCTAGTAATTACAACTATATATTACATGGGAAACTGCAACTAACCAAAAACGACTTCTAAGCAACCAGAAGACAATTCAATTTCACAAATATGTATTGAATGCCTACCATTTGCTAAGTACTGTTGTAGGCCCAGGGAATACAGCAAAAAATAAAACAAAGTCTCACTTTTCTTTGAAATTACATTCTGGTATACATACATTTAGTTTTTAATTATTTTATTATTAATTAAATTCCTTATTCAACAAGGACTTACTTAATACTGACTCTGTGGGAGGCCCTTTAGACATACTACATGTGCACATGGAGTATATTAATTTGGGAGTTTGAGAGAAAAGAAAAGGCAAAAAAAATATCAAACAATTAGGCAAGATGGACTGTGGTCAGTGCTATGAAGGACATTTTCAGCGAAAGGATGAATAAAGTAATTACAAGAGGCCACATACAGTATGAACTGTGATGTCCCCACTAAAACGATGTCATTCTATGTAAAAAGCGAAGGATGAGAAGAAGCAAGCCATCCAATGACCTGGAAGAATATTTCAGGTAATTCAGAGTATAAAAGACAAACGGTCTGTAAACATGTGAAAATATGTTCCAGCAATAGCATTCAAGGAAGTACATATTAAGCAACAATTAGATGTGCTTTTACATATTAGATTGTCAAATGTTTTAAAGACTGATACAAGTGCTTGAAGAAGTTATGGAAAATTGGAAATCAATTAGGAAATATTTACTAAAAATATAAAAACAATGTATTCTGTGATGCAACCGTTTCCCTTGAAAATATACTAGAAACATTCTCATATCTGTCCATTGATAGTGCTGCAGTCTAATAGGGTTCAATTGCTATTGGCTCACAGGACCCGCAATATTTACAAATACATGACTTATTGCAGAAAAAGGATACAATACAGCAATAGCATTAAAATAAGAGTATGCGTCACAAACATGTTTAGTGACATAAAAGAAATACACCATCAAGGGAGAGAGAAGTGAAGGGTCATGGTTGGAGGAGCAGGGATGAAAGTAGAGTAATGCCCAGAGGAAAATATTCCAGAACTGACTTGAGAGCAATGCTAAGAAATACTGCTTTTATCCTGGAGAAAATGTAAAGCCATTAACTTTTATTATTATTATTATTAGAGAAGATATGGGTTTAAAGAAAAATCATGCAAAAAATACAGAGTTCCCGTATACCCCCTCACACATGCTGTTTTCCCTATTATTATCATTTTGTATTCGTTTGGTAGCATTGTTACAGCTGATGAAATAATATAATTATAATTATACTATTTACTTTTGCATTTTCGTTGACTCTTTGGTTTGTACAGTTCTAAAGGATTTTCTTAAATTTTTAAAACTGGTAGTATATGAACAACCTAAAATTTCCCCCTTTTAACTGCTTTCAAATATATAATTCAGGGGTGTCAATTTGTCTTTTCCTATAAACTGGATTAGTTTTCTTTTGAGGTATACCTAAATATAGCATAATTATATGTTTCTCTTTATTAAAATTTTATATGTGATTTAGGGATAATTTGCCATGTTTAGAAGCATTTTCAATTTAACTCTTGCTTACCTGTGAAATAAATAACTATCAATATATTTTAACTATGTATGCATCCATTTTTTTGTCTAAATCCATTTCTATATATATATATGGCTAAAAAAGATGGATTTAAATTAATTAACTCTGACATATTAAATATTAATTATATTAATCAATATTTTTCTGAAAAATAATAAATTACCCAATACCTATAAAGTACCTAAAACAACGTCCAGTCCACATTAAGTGTGGAATAAATGTTAACTCTTATTATTTATCTGTAATATTTAAACCTGCAGAGCTCTTCATAGGTCTATATTTGCTTTTTTTGTGTGCATTCAAGTTTATAGAAGGAGGTGCTTTTTTACCATAACAGAAGCCAGGTAAGCATCCTTCAATAATTGCAGAAATCTCCCATGCTTTATTTATTATCAAAGAAAAAAAGAAAGAGATTTCATTTATTATAGTTTTCAAAATATTAGAGTCCATTATTTGTGTAGAGAAGTGATAGAGTTGTAAGCAGATGTTGGGTCATGGAATTGCACTTTTATTCAGGCACAAGTTATTTTGACTTCCTTAACAGGTTGACTTCAGTAAAAGCAGAGACCCTCTTTGAAACAGACTTATGGGATGTGCTAAAAGCCTCACTACTGCTAACTTCTCTTACCCAGGTCATCATGGATACTTATTGCCCTGACTAGGTAGTAAGCTGTGTTTTAATATTCTCTTTTTTATTTTTTTTAAAGATTTATTTATTTATTTATTTCCCCCTCCAGTCCGTTTTTTGTTTGTTTGTTTGTTTGTTTGTGCTCACTGTCTGCTTTCTGTGTCCATTCACTGTGTGTTCTGTGTCTGCTTGTCTTCTCTTTAGGCAGCACTGAGAACTGATCCTGAGACCTTCTGGAGTGGGAGAGAAGCATTCAATCTCTTGCACCACCTCAGCTCCCTGGTCTGCTGCATCTCTTATTGTCTCTCCTCTGTGTCTTTTTTTTTGTTGCGTCCTCTTGCTGCTCCAGCTCTCTGCTTGGGCCAGCACTGCTGCGTGGGCTAGTACTTCTGGATGGGCCAGCACTCCTGTGTGGGGCAGCACTCCACGTGGACCAGCTCTCCATTCAGGCCAGTTCACCTTCACCAGGAGGCCCTGGGAATCAAACCCTGAGCCTCCTATATGGTAGACGGGAGCCCAACCTCTTGAACCACATCCGATTCCCACTTTAGTATTCTTGCTCCCTGCTTTCAAAGACTGTCATTGACTTTCAGGAGACATAATGCAAATCTAGAACATATTAATGAATCTCTGCTTGTGTATGTGTGTTTGTGTGTGTGTGTCTATGAGAGAGAGAGAGAGAGAGACAGAGACAGAGACAGAGACAGAGAGGTCCTATGGGATTTGGTTCAAGTGCATTTGAGGAGAAGAAAGCCATAAAAATAATTCCTTTTCCTTTTCCCCTTTTGTAAATTATGGCAATTTTTATCTATTGGTCAGCAAAATCTCCATGTGTTCTGAACTAAAATATTTTCTAAGCAAACTATTTTAAGTTTCAAATATTCTTTTAAGGGCCACTCTCTAGATTCTAGTGATATGACTTGAAAATTCCCCTTTTATACTGAATGACTCATATATATAGGGAGGAGAAGAAGTTAAATTTGTGAATATAGTAACACACATGTAGTATAAGTCATATAATCTAGTTTCTTCAGAAAAGCGTTATTTTAACTTAGCAAGAAAGTTAATCAAGACTGTGACAATTTGAAGCTGGACAGACACTTAAAATGGTGTCCTAGAGCTAATCTATTCCTGTGCATGTAAATCTATTGTAGGTGGGTCCACTTAATTAGATTACATCAATTAAGAACCTTTTGATTAGATTACTTCAGTAGAGCATGATGCAGGTTGAGTCTTAATCCTCTTACTGGATCCTTTATACATAGGATGAATATGGAGAGAGATACCCACAGACACAGAGAGAAACCTCCAGAAACTGAGAAAGAAAGTCCTTGAAGCCAGAAGCTGATATCAGGGGAACATGTAAACATGGAGAGAAACCCATGGAAGCTGTAGCCAGGAGCTAAAAGTTCTGAGACCCAAAGGAAAAAGTAGAAGCCACTATATGCCAGTGTTCTCAGAGTTGGAGCCTACATTTGGGCTGCCACCCAGATGCTGGATGAGGATACAGCCAAGTGCATAACCATCACCCCAGTGCTTTTAAATGGTGGGGTCCTCACCCCAGTGTTTGGAGACAACAGAACTGCTTAAGCCCTTGGAAAGGGTGAGGCTGGAACTCCATCAAGCCCAGAGGACAAGAAACCATGGTTCCATAGATAACTCTCAGATCTTGAAACCCTGCAGTTTTTCAGAAGTGCTTGGGACCTGTGATCCTGTTTTCCTTTCAATTTCTCCCTATGGCAATGGGAATGTTTATTCTGTGACTGTCCCTCTTTTATATATTAGAAGCAGGTAACTTGTTCTGTTTCACAGATCAACATCCTTAGGAGAATTTTGCCCCAGGATAGATGACAAACTTATAACCAATTTTGATGGGACTTGTACTTAATACTGTTACTAAGATGATTTTAGGCTTTTGAAATATTGTGATGAAATTAATATATTTTGTATATGGAAAGAACATGTATTTTGGGGGTCCACAGGGTTGACTGTTGTTGTTGTTACCTTTATTAAAATATTTGATAGGTAAACATAAAGCAGTTCTTTATCTTCTATATGACTCCTATCCAGAATTTTGTGTTCTCTTTTAATTGTCAACTTCAAATACTCCCACTTCAGAAAGTCCTTAATGATTATCTCCTCATTTCTTTTTTCATTCTATGCATTTAACAAATGTTGATTTTGCATCGCTCACATGCCAGAACTTTCCTAGGTGCTGCTAATACAACTGAGAAATAAATCATTGTTCTTATTGAGTTTACATTAAACTTGGGCCAAACAATTTAAATATATACATGTATAATATATTAATGATGAAGAAATGTGCTATGAAGTCAACTAAAGTTGCTTAATGGCAAGGGAAAGAGCAGATGTGAAATAGGGTACTATTTTAGATAAGGAAGCATTTTGGCAGAGACATGAATGAAATGATAAAAGAAGTCATGGACATGAAGATAGTCAATTTAAAAGCTGTAAGAAACTTGATTGACATACTCAAAGACAGACTGCAGACTGGTGATTGAGACACTGTAAGAAGAGTGGGGAGATAGGATATAAAGTCAGAGAAAGGGCCCTGAGAACAAGCATATGGAGCTTTGTAGGCCAGGGGAGTGACCTGGAATTTTATTCTGAATATGTTGAGAATTTGTGTGTGTGTGTGGGGGGGGGCTTTTTGCCGAAGAATGATATGATTTAATGTATGTCTTCATTTCAAAATTATCAAAACTGTTATAAAAGATCAGCTTGAAAACATTGATATTTGAGAAAAGTCTAATTCTAAAAGGACATGTTAGCCAGTCATTTGTCCAAATTATATAATATTTATTCTATATTAAATATGGTTAAGCAGAGAGCTGGGGGATATTAGTCATCTTTTTCCAACCCTTTTAATTGTCAGCCAATCCTTTATTAATATTTGATTTTACAACTTATTAAAAGACAAACAACTAGAAGTAGACTATTGCTTTTGTTTTTTGAAAACCTAATATGGACATTTACCAATATATTTTCTTTAAAAACTATAATAGAAAAATCTAGATGATAATTACATTTCATAACACAAGAAATATTTATTTTCTATTCATCGAGCCATTTTCTGTTTTAGATAAAGAGAAGCACTATTGTGAGCACTTTTTTCTGTTATTTCCCCCTTTTCCTTCATAAAATAATACTCCATATTAAATATGTTTTTATGGCTTTATTTTTGAACCTTCCCAATTGATTTTGATGGTAGAAATTAGTAGTCATCTAACTTAGGCACAAGGTTGTTTGTTGTGTTTTACCAGGCACACAAACTTGAATAAGACACCCCTCTCTTCAGTTTACTGACATTTTAATAGAAGAGAAAATACATAAAACTGAGTTATCAAAACATTATGTATACAATGAGAAATGTTGTATAAGCAATAATCTTCTTGCCTTTCTAGATATGGACTTATTGAGATGATCCTTATTTTAAAAATAGAAACAAATGTAAAACTATTTAATAATAACTTTTTTCAACTTTTCCCTAAATATAGTATATTTTCCATAAAGGATATGTATATATTTCAATATAATATAATATAATGCAATTCAACACAATATAATATATATTGAAGAGTCAGCAATGTTAGGTATCTGTATATTCATTTGTTTATATTCATTGTTATCCTTATAAAGAGAGGAATGTAATCAAAATTGTTTAATTGAAATAATCTAAAGTAATAGAAGCCTCTTAAATAAGGAGGGGTATGATCATATATTATTGCTTTGTTTTATGTTTACTCAATTTAGAAAGACACATTCAATCTGCTTAACAGAGTAAGTCCTGTTTGATTTTCATTTGAACTTCTATTAACATGGATTTTTAAGTTTGCATGGGAGAGACATTATCACACTACAATTTCCTATCTAAGATTATTACTATCACATGCAGCAATGTCGGAAAGCAAGATATATTGTTTTTCTAGCTATCCCTTGAAGTTGATTCACAGTTCTTCCCCAGTTGAAATAATAATAATGAGTGAGCACTTATTGACAGTTTATTATGATTTAAGCATTGAGCTAAACATTTACATGCTTGAAATTAATGATCCCTTTCAGTATCTTAAATAAATGAGTACTACAATTTTCATTTTATTTACATGGAAATTGAGACTCAAAAAGAATGTGAAATTTTCCAAAGATCACACAACTGCTAAGGGGTACAAATTTCACACTCTACCACTATCAAGTTTGCATTTTCAAAGAAATATAGTGGGTCTCATTTAGCATGAAAACCATATCCTGACCTGAGTACTGGTGACTTTCTTCTTTTTGTTTAACAAAGGGTTTACACTTTCCAAAAGAAAGAATATGAGTGGGTAACTTGCTTCAACAAGCCATTCCAGAAAGAGCTGTTTCCCTCAGACTTAGCCCCTGTAGTTTGTGTTGAGCTCTTACTGTGATTTCTGTAACCTGTTGAGATTGGGGTGACAGGTTTGTTCAGTCCGATATATGAAATACAGACAAAAGAGCTTCAAAAACAAAGAACCACTTTCATCTACAACCTAAATTCAAAACCTTATTGCTTACTTTAGTGAAAAGCTTTTAGAGAAAACAAATTTGACCTATGGGTAGAATATGTTTGGGTTAGTTTACTATTTTTAAAGTTCTATTATTTTATAGCCACAGCAAGATGAGCTAAACAGTGAAAGGAAAATGGAAACACTGGGTTTAGGGAATTTTGTTGCAAGCTCAACCATTATTTTGTAATAGGAATCACCAAGCATTTTTCAAGAAAAATTACTTGAACAAGGAGTTTCATGATTATTAATGAAGGGAAAAGACAGGTAGGTACAAACTATTTAAAGATCCAATTCAAAATCCAAATCATTCATACACAAACCATATTATGGAACTGATCAGAATGTATCAAGAAGATTGGAGTCATAACCATTTTTAAATGATGCTGAGAGGTTGAGTATAATTAGATGCAATTGTGTCTATTGGATTAGAAAAGTTATAGATGATCTCAGTGAAAAATATGGAATGACCAGAGCAAAAACTTGTGGTAAAAGAAGCAGAAGGTGAGGATATAGTGAGAATACCATCTGTATAGAAAATTTGATGGATGAGAAGAAAGAGATTTGTGTATAGCTGGAGAGGAGTTTGGGATCACAGAATTTTTATATATAAAATTAAATAATCACTTAATGGAAGAAAATTGATCATATTTTAAAGAACATGGAATTTACCTACAATATTGAATGAAAAAATACAGTAGTCAGTGTTTAATATCATAAAATTTACATAATTCTTTACAAATGCAAAAATGTATCATACATTTTATGACAGGTATACAACTCTTTTCAAAATGGGAATGTGAACATGAGATTCAAGTATGTGGTCTGCTCTGGGGATAAAGAGAAGGGAATGGGGTTGTGCAGGAGCACAAAAGGGCTTCAATTCTATTTGTAATATTTTATTTTTTAATTTGATGTTTATGCACAGTCATTATGCTATTATTTATACTTTAATTGTTCTGATAATGATTACTACAAAGGAAGTATATACATAAAATTTAAGAATTAGACAATCCTGAATGTAGTATATTTTGAGACACTACTATTTACAATGTGATGGAGAAGATCTAGCTGTAGCTTTTTATTATATAGTCTATAGAAACTACAGTCACAACCCTTTATGGAGGGTATATTAATCAGGGTTTTCTAGAGAAACAGAATCAACAGGAGATATCTATAAATAGTATGACATTTTATAAGTCTTTCAGGTGACCATGAAGATGCACAAGTCCAGGTTTCACAGGCAAGCAGCAAACCATGGGCTCTGATGAAAGTCCAATAAAGGTTCTTGATGAATTTCTGGGAGACATTGGCTTTCCAAAGATAAGCTAGTAACTTCTCTCTGAATCCTGGAATCACTTTCCCTTTTAAGGCATTCAACTGATTGGATAAAGCATCACTCATTGCTGATGGCAATCTCCCTGGTTGATGTAGATGTAATCAGTCATCTATGCAGTAAACTCACTGATGACTAAAGCCCATAAATATCCTTGTATTACAATTAGCTCAGTGCTTGCTTGACCAAACAACTGGGCACAATTACCTGGCTGAGCTGACTCATTAGCCAAAACATCACAGTCCACCCCTTGTCAACTCTGCAACCATACACATTACCTTAAACCATACTTAGTCTCTATGCATATATATAGATATATTTCTGCCTAAAAATGTTCAACTCTCTTGCATACAGCTGGAAACACATTAATTCTCTACAGAATAGGGTGAATCGGGTAATATTCACCCTATTGGGTAATATTCACTCTTAAACTTAACATCCTTAAATATTATGACATGAAATTAATACAACTTGTCATATGCTAAGGGAAAAGGTTGGGGAACAAAACAAAGAAATTCATTTTGTGTACCTTTACAATCATACTCATAATGAAACCAGGAAGAAAGAGTCATGACTATTACAGTCCTCATTTCTGTAACTAGTCACGTGGTCAAAGTTCATATTTATCACTACCATCTTTTACTACCCATTCCATGTTGCTGTTACCTTCAACAAGCACTTTAGCTGGCCAAGTTTCTTTGCCTGGTGGGGTGACCCAAACTTTCAACCCTGATGATTCTGGGCCATTGTTAGTCCTGCTTGGATTGGGTTATTGCAATTTTCCATTGACTTTAATCACAGGGCATTGCAGTACTAAGAGATGCCCTAGAGGATCTCCTGTACTCCAGGCAAACTCTTCTTTAACCCCATTATGATGGTACAGTCCCATTTCCCCTTGATAGTCAGGATCAATCACCCCATCCAGTACAGTAATTCCCTTCTTTGCCTGTTGATTCAGACAAAAGAGGAGCCCAAAGTGGCCAGGTGACAGACTTAACTTCCACATCAATGGAATCATTGTTGTGTTCCCTGGTGGCAGCACTCCTTTTGGGACTAAGACCTGTAAACCAGCAGAGCTTAAGTTTGCAGGGACAGGAAGCAACAATTTTCCTAGTGGGTCACTAGGGGTAATAATGAGTGGTGCCACTCCCCTTTCCATCCCTTGAACCCACGAATCCTGGTTATGGGAGAAACAGCACCATAGAGTGGATGTTGATTTAGAGCATACACAGCCTCCTGGAGAAAATTGCCACAGCCCTGCAAGGTATTGCCACCTAGTTGGCACCATAATTGAGTTTCAAAAGACCATGCCACCATTCTATCAATCCAGCTGCTTCATGATGATGGGGAACATGGTAAGACCAGTGAATTTCATGGGCATGTGCCCATTCCCGCACAGCATTTGTTTCTAAATGAGTTCCTTGATCAGAAGCAATGCTGTGTGGAATGCCATGGCTATAGATAAGATATTCAATAAGTCCATGGATGGTAGATTTGGAAAAAGCATTGCATGCAGGAAGTACAAACCCATATCCAGAGTATGTGCCTATTCCAGTTTTAAAAAATCATTGTCCCTTCTATGGTAGAAGTGGTCCAATGTAGTCAACCTGCAACCAGGTAGCAAGCTGATCACCTCAAGGAATGGTGCCATATATGGGTCTGAGTGTGGGTCTCTGCTGCTGACAAATTGGGCAATCAGCAGTGGCTGTAGCCAAGCCAGCCTTGGTGAGAGAAGTTCATGTTTCTGAGTCCATGGATAACCTCCATCCTTACCTATGTGACCACTTTTTCATGAATCCATTTGGCAATGACAGGAGTGGCTGGGGAAAGAAGATAAGCCTTAGTCACAGAGCAGTCATCTTATCCATTTGATTATTAAAATCTTCCTCTATTGAAGTCACCCTCTGGTAAGCATTCACGTGGGGCAGAAATATTTTCTTTTTTTTTGCCCACTCAGAAAGGTCTATCCATATACCTCTTCCCCATACCTCTTTGTCACCGATTTTCCAATCATGTTCCTTCCATGTCCCTGACCATTCAGCCAAACCATTGGCAACAGCCCATGAATCAGTGTACAAATGTACCTCTGGTCATTTCTTCTTCCAAGCACAATGAACAACCAGGTGCACTGCTTGAAGTTCTGCCCACTGGGAGGATTTACCCTCACCACTGTCCTTCAGGGACATCCCAGAAAGTTGCTTAAGTGCTGTAGCTGTCCATTTTCAGGTGGTACTTGCATATCATGGATAACTATCTATAAACCAGGCCCGAGTTTTCTCTTCCTCAGTCAACTGACTGTAAGAGACTCTCCAAGAGGCCATAGTTGTGGGCTGGGAAAGAGAAGGTAATGTGGCAGGGGTGGTAACCATAGGCATTTGGGCTGCTTTGTCATGTAACTTACCTGTGCCTTCAGGATCCACTCAAGCTTTATCGTGTAAATACCACTTCCACTTTATTATGGAGTGCTGCTGTACACGCCCAACTTTATGGCTTGGTGAGTAAGATAATACCCAACTCATGACAGGCAACTCAGGTCTCATGGTAACTTGATGGCCAATGGTTAAGCATTCAGTCTCTACTAAAGCCCAGTAGCAGGCAAAAAGCTGTTTCTCAAAAGGAGAGTAGTTATCTGCAGAGGATGACAGGGCTTTGCTCCAAAATCCTAAGGGTCTGTGATGTGATTCTCCTATAGGGGCCTTCCAAAAGCTCCAGACAGCATCTCTATTTGCCACTGAAACTTACAGCACCATTGGATCTGCTGTGTCATATGGCCCAAGGGGTAGTGCAGCTTGCACAGCAGCCTGGACCTGTCGCAGAGCCTTCTCTTGTTTGGTCTCCAATCAAAACTAGCAGCTTTTCTGGTAAGTTAATAAATGGGCCATGTAGCACATCCAAATGTGGAATGTGTTGTCTCCAAAATCTGAAGAGACCAACTAAGCATTGTGCCTCTTTTTTGGTCATAGGAAAGACCATATGCAACAGCTTATCCTTCACTTAGAAGAGTTATCTCAACATTCCCCACACCACTGGACACCTAGAAATTTCACTGAGGTGGAAGGCCCTGGTATTTTTGTTGGATTTATCTCCCATACTCTCTCACACAAATGCCTTACCAATAAGTCTAGAGTCTTTGTTACTTCTTGCTCACTAGATCCTATCAACATGATATCATCAATATAATGGACCAGTGTGATGTCTTGTGGAAGGAAAAGATGATCAAGGTCCCTGTGGACAATATCTTGACATAAGACTGTAGAGTTGATATACCCCTGAGGCAGGACAGTGAAATAATAATCCTCACTCCACAAGTCAGGGATCCAATGTGGGGATTCTTTCAGTTACTGAGTATGTCTATTCCAATTATGCCTTCTGGAACTGGGGAAATAACCACAGAATGGGTCTGGGGACCCATTGGACCCCTTGTGAGACAGGCCTGAGCTAAAACTCCATCAACGTCCTGACCTCCATAAATCCCTACTCTGACTGGTGGACCATAGTGATGTTTTGAGGCTCCTGGAATTACTTGTCATTTCTGAGCCAGCGTCTAATAATACCAAAATGTCTGATCATTTCCTTTTCCCTAATGCACAGTTACTCTGGTAAAAGGCCATAGATCTCCTTGGGGAAAGGTGGAAGGAAGATTAACAGTAGAAATTTTTGGCAGTTTAACATGTTTCTTCCCCAAGGGGACCTGGCCTTCTCCTCATTTATGGGGCTTTTGGTCTGTAAACTGTCTAAAGTCTGGGAATTGATTAAAGGGCTGTGATTTTCTGCGTCCTTAATGTGAGTTAGGGTTTTGTTCACTTGACCTCAAACTCTTCTGCTTGTACAGATCCAGAAGAAATTTAGTAGACTCCCCATCTATCTCACTTCTAGTACCAATTATTAGCCAAGGCCATAGCCCTATGCAACTCATATTCTTTTGATTGATGCTTTGAGTCTGCCTTTCATTGTAGTAGCCACACCCACCTTGTCCTTGGTGATTAACTGCAGATACTTGACTTTTACTGGACTGAGATCTGGTCATCCTCATAATGTTTAAGCATTCTAATTTCATTACAGCCCTTCCTACAAAAATATCTGGACTACAGAGAAGAGCAACCACAGAGCTCTTCAGGGAAGATGGAGTTAGTCTTACAAACTTATTCCTCACAGTCCTGATTAAAGATGTGTCCTCTGGACATTCCTGCGGTGGTTGGGCAGGTTTTAATGGTAAATCCATTCTAGCAGCCCAATCTCTCTAAGCCTTTGAATTCCCTCTTCTACTGTATACCAGGGCATATTGTGCATCTCAGCCTCAGGCATGCTAGGTCATCTTTTGGTCCATGTTTCAGTCAGCCACCCAAACAAACTGTTAGATCCCTTTCTAACCTTTGAGCGACAGTGTTGAATCCAGAGTTCCTTCTTAGTTGGCCCATATCAATAAATTCAGCATGATCCAACTTTACATTCCTTCACCATTATCCCATATCCTTAGTATCCATTCCCACACATATTCCCCTGATTTCTGTCTATATACATTGGAAAACTCATGCAGTTCTTTCAGACTATAGTGTACTTCCTTATGGGTCACACTTTGTATTTCACCTTTAGAGGCTTGGTGTGATTTTAGTCTAGCAATATGTATCAAAGAGAAGAGGGTGGTGGGGGTGAGTAAGGAGAAGTATTAGAAATGCCTTGGAAACTACTGATGTCAAGGTATTCCTTTGCATTTTCTTCTGTTGAGACAGGATTAATCACTTCAGGCAAGGGTTGGTAGGCAGATTCCTCAGGGCAGGGTGGAGTTTTGGCAGTATTTGCTGGTGTTGGGCTGGGACCTGCCTCTGGGCTGGGAGGAGGTCCAGACTCCCTGGGGCAGGCCGGAGTCTGGGCAGTATAAATTTTAATTTGGCAGGTACCCAGGTCAGGGCTGGAAGGAGGTCTGGACTCCCTGGGGCAAGCTGGAAGCTGGGTGATACAAAGTTGACAAAGTGTGGTCTTCACAGGCAAATCATCACAGGTTTATCTGCCAAAACTCAGCAGAATTTAGGGTTCCAGTGTCTCCACCAATATTATCATCATCCCATGTGTCTCCATCCCATTTCTCGGGGTACCACTCCTTTCCAATCAATGCCTTTCCTTTAACCACAATTACCCTGCAGGGTTGAGATTTTAGTTTCCTTTGCAACTCTGCTACTCATACAATGAGAGTCTGAATTTGGTTCTCAGATATTTCAAGCCTGTGCCTGCGGGAGTCAAGATATTCTTTCAGAGAACACATAGAAACATTAACAACATTCATGCTGCACTTAAGTTGCAAATTTGAAGCCTTTAGCCCATATCTTTCTTTTGTAACTGTATCCAGAGTATCTAGGAGGAGCCAGCTAATATCATTATACCTTTTGACTCCACAAAACTCTGTTAAGATGTTGAAAACATTCCCACCCAGATCCTTGCTTCTCATAAGCATGGAAGTATGTTAATCCAGTGATGATATTTTGTGTATCTCCATTGCCAGCTCACGCCATGAACTGTTAGCGTCCTATTCATTATTGGCAAGGGAGTCATTAGTACCCTTGAGTCCAATTAGAGTAGGAAGCCAATTGCAAATCTCAAAGGCATCCCATGTTTAAGATTCTGGTCCCCAAGGACCACTGCCAGTACCAAGCTGTATGTCAGGTTCTCTAGGGAAACAAAATCAGCAGGAGATATCTGTAAATAGTATGAGATTTTATAAGAGTTTCTCATGTGACCGTGGGGATGCACAAGTCTAGGTTCCATAGGCAGGCTACAAACCAGCGGCTACAGTGAAAGTCCAGTGAAGGTCCTTAATGAGTTTCTGGGAGATGTTGGCTGTCCAAAGACGAGCTGGTAAATTCTCTCTGAATGCTGAAATCACTTCCCCTTTTCAGGCATTCAACTGATTGGATAAAGTGTCATTCATTGTTGATGGCAATCTTCCTAGTTAATGTAGATGTAATCAGCTATCTGTGCACTAATGTCACTGGTAACTAAAGTCCATAAATGTCCTTGTATTACAATTAGTCCAGTGCTTGCTTGACCAAACTGAGCATAATTACCTGGCCAGGTTTACACATTAGCCTAACCATGACAGAGGGGATGGGGTGTGGAGTGAGGATGAAGTAGAAACTTATAGATTTCTATCCTCTACTTGACAAGGCTGGCCACTATTGTTTGAGAATATGTCTAGAATAGTTAAATAAGAGATCTGAACCATCTAAGGTTGGAGATTTATTTCCAGTTTCTTTAACACAGGGGTTCTTAACTTTTTTTCTTCCATAAACCCCTTTGTCAGTCAGGTGAAAACCACGGACCTTTTCTCAGAATGTAGCAGCAGATAGTTTTATGACACCCAACATCGGCTTGTCTTTAAATTAAATTTTAGGATTATTCAAAATTACGTTTTACAACTTTCCCAAAATTTCAAAACCTGGTAACCCAG
Source organism: Cabassous unicinctus (assembly GCA_029593785.1). NCBI lineage: Eukaryota > Metazoa > Chordata > Mammalia > Cingulata > Chlamyphoridae > Cabassous > Cabassous unicinctus. The sequence goes on along the minus strand of JAQZBX010006868.1, from coordinate 29,007 downwards.
CACAGTTCAACATCTGTTCAAATGGTCATTTTCAGCATAAAAAACACTGCGGTTTTTGAACTGCATATATGCATATAAACAAGTAATTTTAAATATGCATATAAACAAGTAATTTTTAACTCTTGGATAGACATGTGGGTTACAGCAGTAGATCAAGATTCATGTCATTTCTGGAATTCAGTGTCTTTCCTGGAATTGTGTGTAAAGTTGTATGGATTTCAGAACCTTCCTAGAAACGTAGTGGCAAAAGAAAGACGTATAATGCATGTGAACATTTGCAGGTATCACTAGGATCGCGGAGAGTTATATGCCTGCAGTATCAGCAACTGAAAGACAAAAACGTCCATTGCGTGGATGGACAAACTCAATGGTGGTCATGCTTGATTTACACTCACAGCCAGCGTGTCTATTCATGCTAAAAGTAACCTAGTTACTAAAATTTATGAATTCTCATTTAAACTGATATGTTTTGCAAAATTTTAACAATCAATGAAAACAACTTATCTACTTTCACTTATTTGTTAACAAACAATTGTAGACAGGGAAATACTTGAATGTTAACACAATCACTGAGCATCCAAAGTGAGAATGCTCAACTCCACCATTTGGTAGCTCAATGACAACTGGACATTGAGTTGCCAGCACAGATGAGGTAACAAACAGATTCCTCCAGCTGGCTAGAAATGTACACGCATTTTTTTTTGCACAATAAAGGCTGCCATGTTGTCTGGATAAAATGTGTAAGCATCTTTGTGTTTGTCACATAAGACAATTTCGACCTGTTGTTTTGCATGTTCTGGTTATTAATTATAACGTCATAACTGTGTTTCTTTGATATAATTGATTAACTGAAAATGTGACTGAGACCACAGCCACCAAATTTTCAACACAAGTGGCTCAGTCAAAGTTGCTAATAATCACACAGCACTTGTTGAATGTGTTATGTATTTCAGGCGTGTTTAATTTCATGATGTTATATTTTTTGCTTTGTATTTTTAAATTTTTCATTATAGTTACATTGATTATAACTGTGTGGAGTGAAATTTTGGTGGTCTATAAGTTGTGCTGACACTGTGATTTATCCTTGCAAAATGGTGCCCTTATACTTCAAAAGATCAAAGACGCCACGCTAGAGACCTTCTTCTGTGTGTTACCTATTCTATGTTGCCAGATAGTTGGCCGACTATGTCACACAATAGTTTGGACACAGCAGGACTGTGATCCCATGTGATCTAGCATCGTGTCTAACACCTACCGTAACTTTGAAGTATGGACGACTGTAAGCGATTTTTCGAGATATGCAACAACCCTAATGTGATATGAAATGAATACTACTGTAATTTACTGCATACATTCATAAGTGAAGGAAATGCTAGATTTCAGTTAGAGGTCAGAGAAAATAAAGATAATAAGTTGATTATTTTTTCAATTCAAGCTCACAGACTCCCTGACATCCTTCCATGGACCCTGCTGTACTGAAAATGATCTCTATAAAAGAGCTACCTATCTCTAAAAAAAATTCATTTGAGTTAGAAAGGAATGATGTAGAAATTTTAAAATAGTAAGTTATGCTAGACTTAGTAAGTCAGAAATTTCATGATGAGGTTTGGCTTCTAGGGCATTGTGCTGATCAGGAATATTTGCAACCATAGGCAATTCATGAATTTGGGTTCCAGAGGGAAGCCAGACTTTTTGTTTTCTCTTTCTCTGTCTTCCTACCTTCCTCTCTTACTCCTTCTTTCTTTCTTCCCTCCCTCCCTCCCTCTCTCCCTCCCTTATTTCCTTCCTTCCTTCCTCCCATCCTTCCTTTCTTACCTCCCTCCCTCCCTCCTTCCTTTTCTTGCTTTCTGTTGAAAAAGAGAATTTGAAGGGAGATTGGAAAGAAATTTGATGAATTTCCAGTTCAGTGGTTTAATTTGATTTGAACTAATTTAGGCATACAATTTTCTCAGAATCATATCAAAGAAGAGCAATCATTTTTAGAAGCAGTACAGAATAATGTGTCCTAGACCTGGACACACTGGGCTCAAATCTTAGCTCTGCTACTTCATAGTTCAGAGACCAGGGGAAAAATAATCTTACTGTGTTTCACTTCCTCATTTGTAAAGTCAAGGCTATAAAACCAACTTCATAGGGTTGTTGTGAGTATAAAAAAATTAGTAAATACTATATTTTAATTAGCACATGGCATATAGCAAAAAGTAAAATATTAAATTTATTTAATGTTTTCCTTTCTCTCATTTTTGCAGGCAATTCATTTTCATTTTACCATTTTATGATTTTATCTTCATGATAACTTTGTGAAGTAGGTAAGCTGTTGTGCTAATTTGTTTATTTCTGCTTTTCTTCCTCCATGCTTCCTTGCCTGCCTGCTTCTTTCCTTAATTCTTTCCATTCTTTCTATCAGCATGTGCAGAGCAAGGCACTATGCTCAGCCATTGGATTACAAAGATAAGACATAACTGCTTTAGAGGGCATCAAGAAATAGGGGCAAAGAATGAGTGTTTGAGAATATGAGCACAGAATGGACTGTTACTGCATTTAAGGTCATATTCTTAGCCAGAGAAAAAGGAGATCATAGTGTTCAAAAATCATGACTTTCAGCGTTGTGCCTTGTAAGCAAATACAGGTGAATGAGGTTTTTTTGTTTGTTTGAGTTATTTTGTTCTTTGCTATCTCCACAATTAACTCAGATAATTGTATTATCCATATGGGCAATAGTGACGAAGAGTCTATATTACATTAAAAATTCTTGTTAATTTTTAACATAAATGGGATACATTTTTTAACAGACTGAAATTAAGATTCTAAACTGTCTTCTGGAGTTTGTAGTAAAGTATGATCTGCATTCCATTTGCTTGAAAAGATAACTTATTCTGCTTTTTAAGATTCACCTTTTATTCAGTTCAGCTGAAGGACAGAATGGAATGAAACAGATAATGAGCAAGCAGTGCATAAGACAAACCTTTCTGAATAAAAATAGAGTACGTTTGCTCCCTTAGGTTATGTTTCAACAGTAAAGACATGTATATATCTTGTCAAAAAAAGGAACCGAAGAGATCTCTAAATATCAAAATGAAGAATTCAAAAACTATTATTATTAAAGGAAGAAAGAAAATGCTCAGTTAATTGTATCTGTAAAAGTGAATATTATTACAAAACCAACAGGAAAACTGGGCACTGAAGTGGAATGGATGAATGTAAGGATTAGCATGAGGGAAAAAATGTAGCGATTGATGAGAGATTTAAGAACTTTAACAGTACATCCTATTTCTTATATAAAATAAAGATTGATCAAATACTTGAGTTGGAAAAGAACAGTAAATAATCCACAGATGAAAATAGTGAATTCCTTATACAACACCCCCAAGAGGACTTCTTATATAAATTCCAACCAAGTGCATACATTGCTAGTGTAGTAGATTGGCATGAAACATTTAAGACAACATCTGCAATAATCTACATAGAATCTTTAATTAAGAAGTCAGAATTTATTATATTTTAAGAGTGGCAGGCAATTTTCCTAAAGCTACCATGTCTCTAGATTTTCATGCTGTAGGTCACGAAGTTGATTTCATGTGATTTCTGTGAAACTGTATCCTAGGTAAATCACAGGCAATAGGAGCTCAAGAAGCATTTAGTGGTAGAGGAATGCAAGGCTTGCATCAACACCAGCACAGAGGGAAAGAGCAAGGGGTTTTCAGAACATAACATTTTATAGCATGCTTACACATGCCAGGCACTAGGCTACACAGAGTAACTCAATCCTCCTCTCAATCCTGTGAAGTAGGTACTATCACTGCCACCGTTAGAGAAATGAGGAAGTTTGCCAAAACTAGTACATGGTGGAACAAGAGTCAGTGTATATATGGACTCCCATAGAGGCAAGATCTGGCTAGATTAGCAGGTTAGACTCGTGGAACGGGAGATACGATTGGAGCAGAGAGGCAATCTGTACTTTGAAAAAGCTCGATCAGAGTAAAATATATGTTGTATTCATAATAAGAACTAAAGATTAAGGGAAAAGCAACAATAACAAAAAGCTCTATCAGAAACCATCTCATCTCTGAATTTATTAGGATCTTAACAAACTGGATTATTCTTATTATAATAATGTAATGACATTATGAATAATCTAAATGATTAATTGTGACTTAAAAATATAAGAAAAAATGTCTGAAAAATATCTCCCTTTAAGGTGCTCAGTGTCTCATAATTTTTAATTCTTATCGGATATGATTCAATGACAGGGAAATTCCCTTCATTGGAGGCCCAAAATCATTAGAAATAGTAAAATCAAGGCCAGACCTCCCAGTTGTCATTTTGTTCCCTCTTGATAACAGTCTTTGTATTCATGTTTCCTTTTGTGACTATGAATGTGAATAATTTATAAATTTATAACTAGGAAAAATATTCACAAAGAACAATGGTGTCTTCTGAACTTAAATTAGAAAATAGCCAAGTTGATTGTGTTGCCCTCCTGAAACAATTAATGTAGTGCTCTATGAAACTGCTTTACATTTGAGAATGTCTAGAATGGAAGGAAAATTGAAACAGATATGAAATCTTAAGTAACTCAATTTTATGTAAATTTATGTATGAAACAAAGCAGCGTTGCGATGAAATCTTCTGGGCTTTAATTTGATTTGAGGTCTGATACATATTTTGACCATCTTCCTTCATGCAAAAAGAGAAATACTCTAGATAGAACAAGCCATTGATTGCCTAATGTACATCAATCAAACTTGCAAACTCGTGATGTTTCTCAGGGGTATTGGTTCTCTGGTAATCATCAGAAATATAAATGGACAATGTGGTGTGTGTATGCTGTGCAATGAAGCAGAGAGTTATGGTATCGAGTGTGCCATATCCCTTTGTTCCAAACAACTAATCAATGGTTGGCTCTATTTTCTGTTTCTCGGGGGCCAGAGGTATTGTTAAGAATCCCAAAGTTGCCTGTTTATATTAAAAGAGATGACTTACAGGTTCATCTGGGGTGTTTAGAATAAAGGGGGGCTAAATACCTTGCCTTTCTAAAAACCTCATATCAAACAATTTGAGCAAAAGAAGCCAAAGGACTTAGTTTTCATTTGGTAAATTCATTTATTAAACTTTTAATCCCTTAAAGAAGAAAAATCAAAAGTAGTACATTCTGAGCAAACAATTGACTTGTCATTATTTGTCTAAGAAGCAACTTCCCTGAATCAATTTCCTGAATATATTTTTAAAATAAATGACATTTCTGGGAAGAATGGTGTCATCTATTGTAGAATTTTCTTCTATCTTTTACCTGTTAAAAAACAAGTCAGAGTTGAGCTGCAGTTTACAGCATTTAATTCAGGACACTAAGTTGCCGTGGCAAGGAAACTGATCACTTACAAAAGTGAAATCAGCTCCTAGGCTGGAGCGATTGCAGGCAATTTGAAGCTGGAAGGAAGGAAATTGCCTAGGTTCTGTTGATTGGAGCAGGGACCTGCCAGTCTTATAGGAGTGGAGGTTAAGTGTAAGTGGGCTTTATTTTTATTTATGTTAGATGTGCTTAACTAAGGGTATAATTGGCTTTTTTGGTCGTCTCTGTAGGAACTTTTCAAGGTGATGTTTGTCATATTATTCTATGCTAGTTTGGTGAATTTAACATTTGTGGTGGTACTGAGAAAACCCAGGAACTATTTTTAATTAAATTTATCACTACTTGTAGTTTAATCAATAGTATCTTTAAAAGAAATTGCATTTCTGAGAGAAATGGTGCAATCAATTGTAGAAATTTCTCTCTTTTACAAAGCAAAATACATTATTTCAGTGAGAATTTAGGAGTGTTTGAACAATGACGTGTAGAGCCTAATGCATAAATGTACTTATGTAATAAGAAAAAAAACACAATAAATTAGGCCATATAGCATGCACTAACTTCAGCAAAATAGACACCAAACTAAAATTTTATTAGAGAAAATTATAGTATTAATATTTA
>JAQZBX010006868.1:0-22939 GCA_029593785.1 Cabassous unicinctus | reverse complement strand
TTGATTCCCAGTGTTGCCTAAAGAGAAGACAAGCAGACACAGAAGAACACACAGCTAATGGACCCAGAGAGCAGACAGCCAGTGCAAAAACAGTGTGTGTCGGGGGAGGGATAAATAAATAAATCTTTAAAAACTTAATGCAAAAATATTTATCTTCTATGTGCTAGGCATACTTTTAAGTTTTGGAAATAGCAAGATAGACAACATGAAGCATAAATTCTTGCAACAAGGGCAGAAAATAAACTCATATAAATGAAAGCTTAGGTAGTTATGTATCATATCAAGTCATATGAATGAAATAAAAGGCATGGCATGAAAGTAACTGCAAGAAGGTAGTTTAAAATAGGGCCACTAGAAAGTCTCTGGAAAAAATATTATTTAAACCAAGGCCTGAAGGACAACTTTGGGTCACCTGTACTAAGAACCATGGAGGAAGCATTCCAGAGTAGACATTTCAAAGGTTCGTTCACAAAAAATTGGGTAAGTCATATTTGGAAAGTAGAAAAGAGGCCGAAGGAGCTGGAAAACAAGGAGCATCAGGACAATGGTGAAAAGGAAGAGAGCCAGATCTCCAAATAATGATAGGTCTCTGAAAAGAGTTTCAATTTTCCTTTCCTTAAAATAATGGGAGCCATTAGGGTCCTTAAGAAGGGGTATGAGCACGCCTGATTTCATTTCTAAACATTAACTCTTGCTGTTTCCTGTAAAACCCTATTGTATGTAGTTTGAGTGCATGTCTGGTGGGAAGAAGAATGTGGAGCTGGGAGTAAATGTCAAGAATGGAAGTAGGAGATTATTTAAGAAGTTTCAAAGCATAAAATTCACTACATCTTAAATTTACACGTTAAGTGTAAGCATAAAATACTATATCTTCAATTTGTAAAGAAACTCTCTTTCCAATCTCAGTTTTTGTCATTTTCAACCACATAACCTACTTGGGATTTCTTCAAAATGCCTGTATTTTGTGTCTCTTTTATTTTTCATGGCTTCATAATTGTTTATTCTATGTGTTTGTTTATTACATTAATTTGGTTCTACTAACTGTCACATTCTAAACAGGTATGCTCATATATCTTTTCTCATTTAATCTTCACAATGACCCAGTAAATTATGGCTTATTACTGTCTCAGCAAAAGGCTCTTAAACTGCTTAACCTAGACCACAGTGCAAAACTGCAAATGCAGAGGAGATGAATGAAAAAGAAACCCAGATCATACTGGCAAACTTTGTCCTTTGTTCTTCACTATTTAAGTTATCATATCAGAAAGTAAGAAATGAAGTAAATTATATTTTTCTTATAATTGAATTTTCTGTTTACATACTCCAAAACCTTACCCCCAGTGTTTGTACACAAATGGAAGAAATCATAAAACAGTAAAAATGTTCATACTATTTAACCAAAGAGGAAGTTAACCCCTTCTTTCTATCATTGACCAAATGATTCTAATACATTTATATGTGTGTTAATAAATAAGAAGATTTTTTATGAGGCTCAGGGCTTTCTTTTCACATGGAGAAAAGAGTCTAGAAATTCTCCTTAAAATTATATTTCTTCTGTTGCTGTAATTAACATAAGTTGATATTTTCATATATATTTTTAAATTAAGATAGAGTGAATTGACTTTTTTTGGTGTATAGTTCCATGAATTTTAACACATCCTAGAGATTATGTGTAACCACCAGCACAATCAGGATACAAAACAGTTTAATGACCCCACAAAACTCCCTCTTTGTTATCCTTTTTTTATGATGCCTTCTCATACACTGAATTTCTAAAAACCACTGATCTGTTGTTGCTTACAATAGTTTTGTATTTTGGGGAATATCATATAAAAATGGAATCATATAATGTGTGGTTTGCTTCTTTCACTTGGCATAATGCCTTTGAGATTCAATCTAGTAATGACTTATTTCCTTTTTTTAAAAAATCAATTTATTTAGCTAGTTATTTTAAAGAAACTTTAGGTTACATAAATGTTACATAAAAAATATAGGGGATTCCCATATGCCCCAACACCTCCCCCCAACACTTTCCTACATTAATAACATCATTAATTAGTGTGGTATATTTGTTACAATTGATGTACACATATTGAAGCATTGCCACTGTGGATTATAGTTTGCATTATAGTTTACACTCTGTCCTGTGAAATTTTGTAAGTTATGACAAAATATTTAATGGCCTGTTTCCATCATTGCAACGTCATGCAGGACAATTCCAATCCTTGAAAATGCCCCAATATTACAACTATTTTTCCTTCTCCCTCCCCTCAGAACCTCTGGTGGCCACTGCCTTCATATCAATGATAAAAGTTCTTCCATTACTAGAATAACAGTAAGTGTATAGTAGAATAATAGTAAGTCTTCTTTAGTCTTCTTTAGTCCATTGTTCATTCCCCAATCTTGAGGTTTTTGGGATAATGATGCCCACTCTGCCTCTAATTGAGATGGGGCTTAGATCCCATGGGGCAGATGGATGGAACTATCTGCTTGCAGTTGCCAACACTCTCTTTTCCTTGGGATGGGCATTGTCCATCATCATCACCTTGTTAGTTGTTCTGGGTGTCCAATGAACTGGAGAATAGGTGTTGCAACTCTGCTGAAATTCAGGGCCCAAATGACACATGGATGGACCAAAGATTTAAGTTTCTTGGACATACACCTATCATGTATAGTACAAACTATAGGTTCATATTTGTGTAGGGAAACCACAAATGAGTCCAAATCTTCACACTGGGGAGCATAAATTCCAAGGTTAGTCCCACTGGCAGGGTGCCAAACCCCTCAGCTGTCTGTCCTGAATATAGTGTCTAGATGTCTCTAGAGCCCTCAGAAGCCCAAAGGAGGATGGACCATTGAGCCAGGCCTTTGATATTGATGATTGTATTTATGAACCTTTTCTTTTGAAGTTGGAACTTAACCTAGCATTATATGTTACCCAAGAGTTACCTCCTGAGGGCTTTCCTTGTTACTCAAATGTGGCCTCTCTCTAAACCAACTCAGCATATAAACTCACTACCTTCCCTCCAGTGTGGCACATGACTCCCGGAGGTGAGCCTTCCTGGCACCAAGTGATTAGTACCAAGCACCAAATAGCAATGTACCTGGAAAAAGACCTGATCGTAAGAGAGAAAGGGTAAATACAAATGAGTTCTTAGAGCTAAAAGATTTCAAAATGAGCTTGGAAGACTTTCCAGAGGTTATGCTTATGCATGTCTCAGTAGGATCTCATTGACCGCCATTTCCTTTTATTGTTGAGTAGTATTCCAATGTATGGAATATACCTATGTTTGTATCTTCATTCACCCACAGAAGGACATTTGAATACTTTCCCATTTTGGGCAAATATGAATTGAGCTTCTATATGCATTTGTGAACTGTATTTCATGTGAACATACATTTTCATATCTGTTGGGTAAATACAAAGAAATGAGATTGCTTGGTCAATGTGTAACTCTGTAAGAAAGTGCCAAACATTTTTTCATTCCCACCAGAATTCTGTGAGCAATTTAGTTGCATTGCACCCTTGCCAGAACTTGGTATTTACAGTATTTTTCATTTTAATCATTCTAATTGGTATACAGTGATATCTCATTGTGGTTAAAATTGCATTATTTATTGGCTAATGATGTACTTATTTGCTTTCCTTACATCACCCTGGGAGAAGTGCCTTTTCAAATTTTTTTTTCTTTCTCATTTTACTATATTGTATGTTTTCTTATTATTGAGTTTTGAGAGTTTGTTATATATTTTTTATATAAACCCTTTATCATATATTACTCGCAAATATTTTCTCCTGGTCTGCAATTTGCCCTTTTATTTACTTGGTATCTTTTTAAGAGAAATAATTTCTGGTTTTATGAAGTCCAATTTATCACTTACTTTTACAAATTATGCTTTTACTGTCATGTCTAAATTCTATTTGACTAATCTAACTCACAAATATAGTCTCCTGTCTTTATTCTAAATGATTTATAGTTTTAGGTGTTACATTTAAGTTTGTGATTCATTTTGAATTAATGTTACATGATGTATTAGTTTTAGGTTGAGGTCTATTTTTTATTTGTATATTGATGTCCAATTATTCTAGTAATATATCTTGAAATTTTCTTTGCAATGTTGTAAAAAATGAATTGGCTGTATTTTTGTGGGTCTATTTCTCAATTCTGGATAATGTTCCACTGATCTATGTTTTTATTCATTTATGAATATCACACTCTCCTGATTTATAGCAAGTCTTAAAATCGAGTAGTACTATTCCTCCAATATTCTTTTTCAAAATTCTTTCAGTTTTTCTAGTTTCCTTGACTTTTAATAAATTTAAGAATCAAATGGTGTAAATCTCCAAAATATTCTTGCTGAGCTTTTAATTGAAGTTGAATTAAATCAGGGATAGATTTGAGGAAAATTAACGTCTTTACTGTGCTGAATAATCCAATCCAGTTTGTCCCTTTCATTAGACCTAATGTCTTCCTGTAGCTGTGGATAGAAACATACTGAAACATCCACACAGAGAGAAGAGGAGGGGAGAAAGTGAAGGCTTGAAAATGGCTGCAGAACATGTCTGAGACTTTCTCAGCATCACTCCAATTGCTATTTCTTTTTTGAATTTTTGTATTCAATTATTTCTTGCTAGCTTATAAAAATTCAATAGATTTTAGTTATTGTTGCATTGACCTTGTATCCTGCAAATTTTTAATCTCACATATTAGTATTATGAGGTTTTTTTGAAGATTCCTTGGGATTTTCTCTGTATGTAATCATGTCGTCTCCAAATTGGGACCATTTCCATTTATTTTATTTTACTTTATTGCCTTCTTATACTATCTAGGCCTTCCAGTATGATGTTGAGTATGAATGTTGAGAGTGGATATATATGACTTGTTCCTAATTATAGGGAGAATGCATTCTTTCATCATTCACTACGATGGTAGAATAAGATGTTAGCTATAGTTTTTGGTGGTTGTTGCTGTTGTTGTTGTTTGTGTCTTTGTTTTTAGATACACACTGTCAAGTGCAGAATGTTCCTCTCTATGCCCAGTTTGTAGAGAGGTATGGTGAATTTTATTCATGTTTTTTATTTACGAATTTTATCAATTGTTTTAATATGAGATTAAATATGTAATTAATATGAGACTGTGATTTTTCTTTTTTAGACCCTTCATTAATCCATCACACCTTTGGGGCATAGAAATTTGATATTTTCATATAATTATGCATGGTAGATTTGTGAAAAATTTTGTATTTTAGTAACTTATGTGAAGTTAAACTTAAAAATATTAAAACATTAATACTGATGTCTAATGCTAATAAATGCTAATGGACATTATAGACAGACATATTTAAATACATACATCAATATCCATAATTTGTAAAGAAATAGAGATCACATTTCTTTAAAAAGATAGCAAATGGTAAAAAAGACCTGTATTTTTTTACAGAGGATAAATAAAACCTGAATGGTGTTTCATGTGTGTCAGTTTGATCTCCAGATCTCTTTTAAAATATATAACTGGGGTTTCATCAAAATTAAAAAAAAATGTGCATCAAAGGACTTCTTTAAGAAATTAAAAAGACAACCACTGCAATGGTTACTATTAAAAATGGAAAGTAACAAGTGTTGGAGAGGATGTGAAGAAATAGGAACACTCATTAATTGTTGGTGGGACTATAGAATGGTGCAGCTGCTATGGAAAACAGTTTGGCAGCTCCTCAGAAAGTAAGTATAAAATTACCATATGACTTGGCAATCCCACTTCTATGTAGGCATATTCCCAAGTGGATTGAAAGCAGGGACTCAGATATTTGCATACCACTGTTCATAGTGGCATTATTCACAATTATCAAAAGATGGAAGCAGCTCAAGTGTCCATCAACAGATGAATAGATAAACAAAATGTGGTATACACATGTTATAGAATATTAATCAGCCATAAGAAGGAAAGAAGTTGTGATACATGCGACAACATGGAAGAATTTTGAAAGCATCCTTTTGAATGAAAAAGACCACGTATAAAAGGACAATACTCTATGATCTCACTTATATGAAATAATTAGAATAAGAAAATTCATGGAGTTAGCAACTAGAATAGGTTACCTGGAGCCTGGGTGAGGGCATGGAATGAGGAATTATTGCTTAATTGGGACAGTATTTCTATTTGGAGTGATGGAAAAGTTTTGGTAATGTATGGTGTTGATGATAGCACAACATTGTGAATATAATTAAGACCACTGAATGAAATATTTGAATATGGTTAAAGGGAAAATTTTAGGTGGCATATATATTACTAGAATAAAAATTTGAAAGCAACAACAGAACAATAAAACACAGTGAACCATAATATAAACAATGGACTTTAGTGAATAATATAATTATAATAACATTGTTTCATCAATTTCACGAAGATACCACAGCAGTGGAAATGTTAATAATAGGAAAAATAGTGTATATGAGAGGGGATACATGGGGAATCTATATTCTCTGCATGGTACTTCTTTAAAACTATAACTTCTCTAATAAAAATGTTTTCTTCAAAGTAAGAATAATTCGGTACTAAAATGTTTCTTTTTAACTTTGAAAGGATAACATTCCTCTCTCTCTCCATATATATATGTATATACATTAAAGAAACACATACATATATATGTGTGAGATAATGTATGGATATGCTTATGTATGTATATGTGTGTATATAAAAAGAGAGAAAAGTGAAACTATAGTAAGGCTGTGAAATAATATTAGGACTATGATTCTTTATTTGAATACAGAACTTGATTTTAGCTATTTTGCAACTTTTATGAACATCTTCTGATAATATCTGCTTTAATAATTGATAACTCTCAACTCTAATTAAAATGTTAAGAAGTTCAAAGATACAAATAAGGAAAGAAGTCATCCATGACTTCATTGCAGAAAATATATAATATATATTTATTATATAATATAATCTTTTCTCAGATTATATCTACTTTATGATCTTGTCAAGATTAAAAAAACAAGAAATTACAAACTTTCCATTAAACACAGGGCAGATGCACCCTGTGCTCTCTACATTTAATGTTTCATTTTGTGAAGCCTTGTTCAGTACAGAGATAAAGTGAGTCATTTTAAATTCGCTTTGCCCTCAAAACTCTCAGACTGATAGTTTTCATTTTACCAACAAAGACAAATGAAAGAGCAGAAATTGTAACATAGCATTGATCATTTTATCACTGTCAACTGTAAACAAAATCATTTACTCTGAAAAGTTTTTTCAAAAACTTTATTTATTATAATCTTTTTCCTACCTATTATTACCTAGCTACAAGAAGTTTTATTATACTGGAGCTATTTTTCAGTTTAAAAAACCATGCATTTTTATGTTAATTAGATATTAAATATTGTTCTTTAAAAATTTTTTCTTAATATTATTATATTCTTGTAATATAAACAACTAAGACTGGTGACATAATAAAAAATTAAAAAATTTAACTGTTTATTAAAAGTTTTCCTCTATCAAATACTATACTATTCCACAACTTTTTAAATTTTTCAAATATTGTTATATAAAGTCACTCTGCCATAATAATCACACGAGTTACCTTGAGGCCATCAATACTGGCCTCTAGGTTTGGCACACCTGAGTCTGAATTTTTGAGTGATAACTGTTTTTACCCCTGACTTTTATGATTAATAATAAAAGTGTTATTCTGCAATAATTTAGCTAAAAATCTGTTTAAATAAAACAGTAATTCATTTTTTGAATGTGCATTACTATTATTTGCTCTTTTTACCATTTTACTTTTTTAAAATAGAAGTTTATCATTCATGCATGAACATCTATAAACAATAAGTGTATAGCAAATGCTTGTGAACTTGCAAAACAAACATGCATATCATCAAACACATCTCCCATATATTACCTTACCACCACCACCTTGCATTGTTGTGAAACAATTGCTAAAAACTGTGAAAGAGTACTATAAAACATGGCTACTAACTATAGTCAGTATCTTACATTTGGTATATTTTCCCCCCAACCCACCCAGTTATTGACACTACGTATTAGTATTATATACTTGTTATAGTTCAAAGGGTTTGTATCCATGTTATATTAAGAGATTATACAACCCAATGATAAAAAGACAAGCGAGCCAATTTAAAAAATGGGCAAAAGACTTGAATAGACATTTCTCCAAAGAGGAAATACAAATGGCCAAAAAGCACATGAAAAAACTTTCAACATCATTAGCTATTAGGGAAATGCAGATCAAAACTACACTGAGATATCATTTTACACCTTATAGAATGTCAATTATTACAAAATCACAAAACTACAAGTGCTGGAGAGGATGGGGAAAAACAGGAACACCCCTTCACTGTTGATGGGAATGTGGAATGGTACAGTCTTTGGGAGATGTTTGACAGTTCCTCAAGAAACTAAATATAGAACTGCCATATGATCGAGCCATCCCATTACTAGGAATATATTCAGAAGAACTGAAAGCAAGGATGCAAACTTACAGTTGCACATTGATGTTCAAAGCAGCATTAGTCATAATTGCTAAAATATGGAACCAACCCAAGTGTCCATGAACTGAAGAATGGATAAACAAAATGTGGTATATACATACATGGAATACCATTCAGTTGTAAGAAGAAATAAAATCAGGATGTGTATGACAACATGGATGACATTACGTTGAATGAAATGTCAGACACAAAAGGACAAATATTGTCTTGTCTCACTAATATGAACTAAAACAATGAGTAAACTCATGGAGGTAAACTCTAGAGTATAGGTTACTAGAAAATTCAGTTGAGTTGAGAATGGGAGCTGACATGAGATTTAATGTTTAATATTTAATAGCACAATTGATCAAGGTCCAAGATGTGAAGTTACCATGTCCAAGAAAATGGGGAAAAAAACACTCTGAAGACTTATAGTATATAATAAGAATGCATACTTTATAATATAAAACCTGTGTACCCATAGTGGTTGCAAAAAGCCATTCAGTCTTCTCTTTGCTTGTAAAAACAGCGTTCCAGATTTCAATGTAAATTTGTAAATTTCAACTCTTCTGTGTGGCAGGAATCTTGTTTGTACCTTCCAGTTCTTCCACCCCAGCCTGTGTTATGAGCTCAACAACATTTTTCTACAGATCGTCAATGCGACTACTCATATCATCAATTCTTCCAATGACCTGGTCAGACATAGTCTGAAATTTATCTTGCATCTGTTAAAGGACTTTCTGCACCACCAAGAAAAGATCTTGCACGATTTTGGGGTCAGTCTCAGCCATCTCCCTGGTTTCCAGCTTGGCAGTTAAGTCTAAGACTGTCACCTACGTGGAGCCCGAGTCAAAAGGAAAGATCAGAGGCTCTGGAGGTGGAGGTGGTACATACAGAGGGTAGTTGAGGCCATGGGGTGAAGGTCTTCCAGGGAGAGGAATCCTGGGAGGAGGAAGGAGAGCTGAAAAATGACCTCTGACAAACTCTAACCTCTGAGAAAGGAAAAAGTTTGACAAGGAAAAAAGAGGCCAGGAGAAGGTGGCATTATGGAAGCAAGGAGGATGTTCAAAGGAGAATGTGGTGGAGATAGAGGAGCTGCAGAGAGGTCAAGAAAGAAAAGGTCCTCCAAAATGTAAAAGAAAAAAAAATGAAAGAAAGAAAAGATAAGGTCTACAAAGCATCTTCTGGGCTAGCAACAAAGAGGGTGTTGGGGGTTCTTCCCCAGAGGGGTAGAGCTGGGAGGACTGGACAGCCTCTGTCTCCAGTGGCTCCTGGAAGGTGGAAGCTTGCTACCATAAAGCAAGACAAGAGATGGGTGAAAGGATATCAAAAGGAAGGTTGTGGTTGAGGAGGTCCCCAGGAGCTGGGCAGGGATGGGCTCTTTGGCACACCGGAAGGGATGTGGGTTTAGAGACTCCAGCTTCCCATGGGCTTTGAGGAGGAAAGCTAAGCATGGCAAGGGTGGTATGTAAGTCAGAAGGTAGGAGTGCCCCCAGGGAGGTCTGTTTTCCTCTGTGAGCTGAAGAGGGAGCTATGAGGGGACCCCAGAGGAAAAGGCTTGGAATAGACACCAGGGAGACAATCAGGGGCTTCTGGAAGATTCCCCAGGCAGTGCTGAGAATCAGGGTGGTTGGAAACCTGCAGCTCAGGATTTCTTTCTAGCAGGGCCAGCCAACCTCCCCAGTGGAGAAGGGAGGGCTATCCTTGGGCCTGGACAAGGAGGGTGAGGCCGGGGTGCAGTCTCAGGGGACTCCTGCCTGCAGGTGAGGTTGATGAGCTGAGTCTCTGGATTAGAAGATGAAGTTTTTCAGGCCAGCTTTGGGGAGACAATGACTAGGTTTTTCACTCTGGTCCCTGAGCCCAGGAGGCACAGGTTGCCTCAACACATCATGCCTGGGAAGACAGGCCAACAGGCAAAGCAAGGTCTGGTAAACTAGGAAGAGGTTAGGACTCCCTTTTGGTAATTAGCTGAAAGTTCTGGGTAAAGCTCTGGGCAGCATGTGGAGGCCTCAGGGAACCCAGTAGGACAGAAGTAGTCTGGGTTGGTAAAGGGAACTTCCCTCTGTCCTTCTTTATAGCTTCTTAGGAAGCAGATAGGCCCAGGACTCCAGGCCCAGTAAGGCTTGGAGGGCTGAGAAAAGATGGAGCAGCCCTGAGGACCTGAACTCTGTCACAGCCAGCTGGGGGCCCACTGCAGGACTGGTTCTTGGTCCTGGTGTCCTGGTCCTGTCTGCTATCCATCCGTTCCTTGCCCTTCCCCTGTTCTCCTACTTTCAAGGGGTTCACCCTGCAGGCTCTGCTAGCTGGGTGCTGGCTGGGTTTGGCCATTGGGAGACTTAGGAGGAGGAGGAGGGGAGTTTCCCAGGGCTGCCGTAACAATGTACCACCAACTGGGTGGTTTAAAACAACAGAAATTTTTTGTTTCACAGTTCTGGAGGCCAGGAATCCAAATTAAAGTTGTCAGCAGCTACGCATACTCCCCAAAGCCTCTCAGCAAGAATCCGTTCCTTGCCTCCCTCCTAGCTCTGAGTTCCTTTGCTTGTGACAGCATCACTCAGTCTCTGCCTGCATCTCCCCAGGACCTTCTTTCTTGCCTCCATCTTCCCATGGCCATCTCCTTTCTGTCTCTTCTCTTCTCTATTCTCAGGTTGGTCAGGACCAGGAGGTGGCTCGCTTTGTTCCTGAATCTCCCAGCACTAAATCTTGTGCCCTCCAGTTGCTTCTCTGATCCTCTGACTCTTCCTCTGCTGGCTCCCTGCCCCTAGGTTGGAAGAGCACCCAGAAAAGCAAACACCCCTTCTCCGGGGCACCACCTCTTAGTGTCTCTGCTTCCCTCTCATCTTTCTCAAATAACCAGCAACTCTTGAATATTATTCTTGAAATCCTTTTCCCAGAGAATAAAATTTAATTAATCTTCTGAATATTATTAGTATTCAGTTTTCATTTAAATAGTTACTTACAATTCTTACTTTATCCAATAATATGAAATGGCCTATTATTTTATAGCTGATCAGGAATTTATAACAGTAGTTATGGCTAAGAGAACATAAGGGGATAAAACTTCCATGTAAAATGTTCTGTGGCTAAACTTTCATTTCTTTTTCAGTTTTTATTTAAAATCATTACAAAGAGAAGAAATTCCAATCATGAAATATTTTCATTATGATTTGAATAAAAGGGGAAAGGAAGGTATTTATATGAAGTTGTCTAAGAATTTAAATAAGGGATTTTCTTTCTTGTGCTAAGAGCATAACAGGAATTCTTCTGTTGTTTAATTTTTTATCATTTAATTAAAATGAGATATCATGTATAGACTCAAAACTCTTGGGAACCACTCAAAATATGAATGAATAAATAAAACATATATATATATATATGTATATACATTTTTGTTTTATATGGTATGAGTAAAACAATATATAATTGTTTTTTCTAGACTGTAGGGATAGTAGTTCATTTCAAATGGATATTTGATCTGTGTAGATTCTATATATTTAATGCCTTTTCCTCTGTACTATCTTACTAGCTTTCTCTTTAAAGAGATATTTAAACAAATATACATTTATTATATATTTTAAAAATATTAGCACACTTTATTTCGCATCTATATATGCCTAGTCCCTGTGGTTTTTAAATTATACGTTGTATTGTTTATATATAATTACATGTAAATATATATCCACAGTATATATATTAACTATATGAATAGTTATAAACAAAAAATGTATATAAGTATGCATATTTAACTTTAATTTAAATCTCAAAGGACAAAGTAACTATGGTCTACATATTGCAAGTCTTTTTCTTGTTTTCTTTATTTTGTTAATTGAACAAATATATATATATATTGCTTATATCCATAAGGAGACAAAAAGGGGAAAAATCTCCAAGTTATCGACCATGGTTCCCTGACTTTTGAGATTCAAATATTGTTTTATTTCCTGTGACAAATCCAATGTCCTCCCCCAGATTTTTATAAATTTCTGAGTGTATGTGTTTTGGAGTTGACCTCTCTGTTGACTTTCCTCTTCTGTTGAACTCTCATCCTTACTTGAGGTCCAAATCCTTTTGCTATTCTTCCCTGTTTCCCACTGATCCAAACAGGGAGCTCGGCACTTATTCTTGCTTCCTGTTTCTCTTAACACCAACAGTTCTTACAATTCTGGTGTGTAGTGAACTGTAATAGAGATTTTGGCGTCTGGAATGAGGTACACAAACGAGTCTATTTAGAAAGGCATTCACCCTTGAATTTACAATCCTGGCACCCTGTGGTCATTGGTCTTCTTCTGCAGTAACACTTTCTGCCAATTTGCTCAAGTCCCGATATGACCTCTTTCTACACCTTTTTTGTTCTCTTTTTCTTTCTCTTCTTCTTATCCCAAATTAATATTATTTCATAGGTAGGCTTAAATTTGAATATAAATTTAAACTACAGAATTTAAATATCCATGTGTATTTAATTGAAAAATACTCTAAAAGTTCCCTCATCCCATATTCAACCTCAAAACATTGGAATTAAATTTTACTTGTAATTCTTGGGAAGCCATGTGTTTAATTTACAAAAAAAACCACAAAAACTTATTGAGATAACACACTTATTTTAAGTGTACATTTCAACAGATTTTGACAAATTTATACATCCATGCAAACACCATCATGTTTAACATATAAAATATCTACCTTACCCCCAAATTTCACCTTTGCCCCTTTTGAGCAAATCCTATACTGTTTTCAGACTTAGACAACTACTGATAAGCATTCTGTCACTGTAAATTATATTAGCACTTTCTATTATGCCATGTAAATGGAATTACACAGTGTGTTGGTTTGCCACAATATAACTCAGAAAAAAATGTGTCCTTAAACTTAATCCATTCCTGTGTGTGAATCCATTGTAAATAGGACCTTTTGATGAGGTTACTTCAGTTAAGTTGTTTCCGAACTCAATTAGCATGGGTCTTAATCTTATTACTGGGGTCCTTTATAAGCAGAATAAAATTTAGACAGAGAGAGAGCCACAGGAAGCAAGAAACTGAAATTCAACAGCACCCAAAAAGAAAGAGAGGCCAGGAGAGGCTGCCATGTGCATTGCTATGGAACAGAAGCGTCAAGGGCCCAGGACAGTCATCCCTAGAATACCAGTTTCAGGAAGAATGCATTGCCTTACTGATGCCTCAGTTTTGGAATTCTACTAGCCTCAAACCATGAGCCAATAAATCCCATTATTGAAACCAACCCATTATGTGGTATTTTCTTGAGCAACCAAACATATATTATTTCCCTATCTTTCTGATAACCTAATGCTTTTCAGATTTATCCATGTCATTACAAGTAACAACAGTCCACAAGTTTTTATTGTTCACTTGTAGCCCACAGTTTGGATATACCAAAATTTGTTTATCCATTCACTCATTGAAAAGTTTTGTTGTTTTCATTCTTTGGCTATTATGAATTAAGCTACTATGAAAATATACATATGTGTAAGTTTTATAGAACTGTTTTCCTTTATTGTGGGTAAGGTATAGATCTGTGGTAGCTGTATATTTAACTTACAAAGAAACCTCTAAACCACTTTCTAAAAATTTACTTTTTCAACAGATTATATGATTATTTCAACTGCCCTATGTCCTCAATAATTTTCGTTATTGTAATTTCACTTTTTTAGTGAATCTTTTATGTATATGTGGCAGTTTGAAGATTTTGTGGATTCCAGAAGAGATCAAGTTCTCAAAGCTAATCCATTCCTATGGGTGTAGGACCCTTTGATTGAATTGGATTGATTTTGGGGGGTCTTTGATTGGTTTGCTTCAGTGAAGCCTGACCCAGAGTGGGACTTGCTCCTTTTGCTGGCGTCCTTTATAAACAAAAGACAGAAAGCAGAAATCCAAAGAGAAAAAGCAGCAGAAACAGAGAAACCATGAGAGGCTGAGAGAGAAGTCCCAGAGGCCAGAGGTTGGAATCAGCAGAGCACAGAGGATCAGAAAATAGCCCCCAAGAGGCTGAAAAAGAAGAAACTCAGAAGAGAGGGGAGAGAAACGTCATGTGCCTGATTACCCACAGGTGAGCTTGGGGAGAGAGTAAGCCTGGAGTAGAGACCCAGACCTGAGGGCTGCCATTGTGCCTTGCCACATGGAAGGAGTCCAGGCTTGCTTCTCTTGATTCCTTGATTGGGACATTTTCAGAACCTCGGAACTGTAAGATTTTAACTTAACATATTTCCATTATAAAAGCCAACATATTTTTGGTATGTTGTTCCCAGCAGCTTCCTAGCAAACTAAAACTGTATATATTTACTGTATACATTTTTCTGGTATCCAGTTATGTTGAACTTATTTTCATGTGATTATTGGCTGTTCATATGCCTTCTTTTGTGATGTACTTGTTGAAATATTTTACCCATTTTAGGGTTTTTTTGTCTTCTTATTGTGTTGTTAAGAGTCATTTTATTGTTATACATACTATATGTGTTAAATAACTTAAGAAAGTCTTAATTTCTACAACATATTTTGGTTGGGATTGCATTGGATATATAGATCAAGCTGACATGAATTGACATTTTATCATGGGTGTTCTGATCCATGAACCTAGGATGTATATCCATTTATTTAGGTTTTTCTTAATTTCTTATAACAGTGCTTTGCAGTTTTCAGTGTTTGGGGCTTACATATATTTTGCTAAATTTATCCCCAAATACTTCATGCTTTTATTGCTACTTTTAAATTGAATTTTTAAACTTCTAAGTATCTATTTCTTTTATTGCTGTTTTGATAAAATACACTTAGATTTTCTGAATTGACCTTGCATCTTGTGACCTTGCAAAGTTTACTTATTATTTCTAACAACATTTTTAAAGATTCATGAGAATTTTCAGAGTACTTAGGGATGTCTTCTGCAATTTAACTAAATTTTGCATCTTCCTTTACAGTTTTTATGCTTTCACTTTTTTTTTCTTAATTCACTGGCTCAGTCAAGTAAAATACCGACTCTATATAGTAACCTTGTTTTCTCGCCTTCATCTTGCATGGAAAACATTCAGTATTTCACCATTAAGTTTAATAGTAAACCATGATTTTTGTAATGACACTTATCTGATTGAGACTTACTATCATTTCCAATTTCTGAGAGATTTTATCATAAATAGGTGTTGAGTTGTTTTTCCTCTGTTATTATCAGGTATTTTTTTCTCCTTAATTTTTCATATGTGGTGAATTACTTTGAGTTTTGGGATGTTAATTTAACTTTGCATTCCTGTAACAATACAGTCCAAATTGAGATGCAGCATGCTTTTGCTATATGCTTATGTTTCATTTGCTAAGATTTTTAATGATTCTTGCATCTATGTTCATGAGGATTAGTAAATTGTGGTTTTTGTTTTTTAATATCCTTTTTCTTTTTTTAATTAGGGCAATGAACTGGACCTGTAGTTTTGTTTGTTGGAAGATATTTTATTAAAAGAACTGAAGTTATTAAATAAATATTGGGATATTCATGTTTTCTCTTACTTGGTGAGCCAATTTTTATAATCTGTAGTTTTTAAGCAATTTTTCCCTTTCATCTATGTTATTTGATTGGTATAAAATTATTTATAATACATACTCACCTATTTCAATGTTTATAGGATACCTAGTAATATCATCCCTTTAAATTCTGATATTGTTAATTTGTATTTTTGTTTTTTAATTTTTAATCCATCAGTCTATCTAGAGGCTTATCATTTTTGTGAGTAATTTGGAAAAGCCAGCTTTTGATTTCATTGATTTTATCTGTCCTCTTTCCTTGATTATACTCTATATTTATAATTTTTCTTTCTACTTATATTGAGCTTAACTTGTTCTTATTAATATAGAAGAAACTTGGATCATTGATTTTAAATTTTTCTTTAATATATGGAGTTGAAACTCAAATTTTCTGAATATTATTTTAAATGATTTTTTTCCAATTTTTATAAATTATGTTTTCATTTTCACTCAATACAAAATATTTTCTAAATTCTTTTGCAATTTCATCTTTGACACATGCATTGTTTATAAATATGATATTTAATTTTCCATATTTTTGGTCTTTTCTAAGAGTCTTTCTGTAATTATTTTCTAATTTAGTTATATTTTTAAGAGATGATACTTTGACAATTTGCATCCTTTAAATGTACTGAGATTTTTCTTTTGTAGACTCAAGTTTAGGATCTTTGTGAATATGAGTACTTAAATGTGTGTTTTATTATTTCTCAGTGGGCTATTCTGTAAATATCAATTATATCAAATTGACAAGTAGTGTTATTCAAGTCTTCTATATCTTTACAATTTTCACTCTACTCATTCTACCAATTACTAAGAAAATGTGCTGATTCCTCCAAAGATATTTTTGTACATGGCTGTTCCTCCTTTCATGTCACTTAGTTTTGGCTCTGTGCATAAACATTTACGACTGTGATAGCCCTTTGATAAATAGACTCCCTAATCATAATGGAATATTGACTTTCATATATTGTATATTTCCTTTTTCTAAAGTCTTCTTTATCTATTATTGATAATGATATGTTTTCTCATTTGTTTCCTTTCTCCCAGGGATAACAGCTATTCTTGTCATCTAATGCATGTATACAATTCTTCTTATACACCATTTAGTTTCTACTTTTTACTGCAGGAGGGCAAGTTCTATATTCATTATGGCTCAAATCATGAAATGACTAAGTTTAATTGGTAAATTTGTGAAGAATTAATGAGAATGTGTACCTTGGTTTTAACTTATTTTTTTCACATTTTTTAAATTAAATTTTTATTTTTTAAAAAAATTTAGATTACATAAAAGTTACATAAAAAATATAGGGGATTCCCATATGCCCCACTACCTCCCCCTCCCATACTTTCCTACATTAATAACATCCTTCATTAGTGTGGTATATTTGTTGCAATTGATTAACACATATTGGAGCATTGCTATAACTGTGGATTATAGTTTACATTATAGTTTATACTCTGTTCCACACAGTTTTGTAGGTTATGACAAAATATATAATGGCCTGTATCCATCATTGCAATGTCATGCAGGACAATTCCAATGTCCCAAAAATGTCCCCGTGTTACACCAATTTCCCCCTTTCCCTCCCCTCAGAACCTCTGGTGGCCAGTGTCTTTATATCAATGATAAAACTTCTTCCATTCCTAGGATAATAATGTCTATAGTAGAATAATAGTAAGTCTACTTTACTCCATTGCTCTTTCCCAATCTTGAGGATTTGGGGATGGCAACACCCACTCTGCTTCTAATTGAGAGGGGGCTTAGATTCCATGGGGCAGATGCATGGAACTATCTTTTTGCAGTTGCAGACTCTCTCTGTTCCTTGCTATGGGTGTTGTCCATCATCATCTCCTTGTTAGCTGTCCTGGGTGAGTCCAATGAACTGGAGAGTAGGTGTTGCATCTCTGTTGAGATTCAGGGCCCAACTGGCATATGAACAGCCCAAAGATTTAAGTCTCTTGGCCATACACTTATCAACTCTAGTACTACCTATAGGTTCAAATGCAAGGGGCAGAAGAGCCATGTACAGGGAAACCACAACTGAGTCCACGTTGTCACACTGGGGAGCATAAATTCCAAAGTAAGGCCTAATAACAGGGTGCTGAATTCCTGAGCTGTATGCCCTGATTATAGTGTCTGGATGTTTCTAGATTCCTCAGGAGTCCCACTTTTTGAGGCTTTATTTACTGTGGCAGTCAATGAGATCCTGCTGAGATGTGCATAAGCATAACCTCTGGAATGACCTCCCAACTCACTTTGAAATCTCTTATCCATGGAAACTCATTTTTATTGACCATTCCCCCTTTTTGGTCAAGGTCTTTTTCCAGATGTATTGCTAGTTGGTACTTGGTGATAATCCCTCGGTGCCAGGTAAGCTCATCCTCAGGAGTCATGTCCCACACCGGGAGGAAGGTAGTACATTTATATACTGAGTTTGGCATAGAGAGAAGCCACATTTGAGCAACAAGGAGGCTTTCAGGAGCTCATTCTGAGGCAATATAGAACCTCTTAATAACAGAATAGTCCTAACTTCTTAATAGCAGAAACTTGTATAAAACAGAATTTTTGGAAATCATATGGATGAGGACCTTTGATGTAACCCCATTCTCCATAAAAAATTCCCCAAAAGCTCAAGAAAAGAGGCATCATAAACCTCTGAAAACAGGGTCATTATAGGAGGCAAACTAAATAAAGATGATTGTGTAAGTTCTTTAATTAAGAGCTAAATCTTTAGCTCTCCTTTCCAGTCTGTGAAAACTAGTAAATATCCCTCCCCTTTCCAGCAAAAGGTTGAATGTTTCCTTTTTAGAGTGAATAAAAAGAGGCTCCCTGGACTGGAAAATATCAAGCAGAGTTGATGCCATGGCGCTGTATGAAAACATTAATATTAAATGAATATAAGTTTCCTGGATCCTGAAACACACAACCATTAGCACACACTCCATTCACAAATCCTGGAAACTAGGTTTTACCTTTCAGACTAGATAGTGGAAAATTCTTCGCTAGGCATTCTGTTTGTTCCACTCAAAGAAAGACTGAAAAATCACGCTACAGTGGAAATCACTGTCAACAAACTTCCAGTAAGCTTTTAGTACCTCGATTTGAAAAGAACATAAAAAAAGTATCACCTATGCTAATGAAGCATTGACATGAATAAAATAGTTTCATTGAAAATGGCTACATCAAGGAAACAGGCAAAACAAACTTCAAAACTAAACAGTAAATTATGCATTATATCCCTAGAGGGATAATTTACTATGCTCGAAAAACATGAGCATGGTAAAATGGAGAAGAATATTCAAAGAGAAGGAAAAAAAGATCTTGGAATTTAAAAATATGGAAGGAGGAAAAAAAAGCCTAATATAACATTTGAAATGTAATTTTTGGAAAAAATCCCAGAAAGTGTGACAAAGAGACAAAAAATATGAAAAATAGATGAGATAAGCTTAAGCAATTACATATTTGAAGGTGTACAATATCTGAATAAGAGGGCCCAGTCAATATGAAATATATTCTTCCATACAATAGTCTCAACTATACAAAAAATTAAATTACCAATGGATCTTATTTTTGGTTGTGATACGAATTCCTATTTATTTTTCCAAATTTACAAGCAAGAAACAAAGTATAACTTGGTGGAACAGCTTTTATTTCTTGAACTAAAGTTCATAATGATGAAGATGATTTAAAATAGCAAATAATTGAAAGCAGTTATCATTATCATCATCATCATCATCATCATCATCTTAATTACAAAGAGGTATTTAGCACTTTCAATATGCCAGGCAAGATATTATAATTTATGTTTTAATTTATATATTATTACAGGAACCCTATAAGGTAGGTACACTTATTGTTCTTATGTAATTGATATGGGGACTGAAACAAGAGAGTTTATATCATTTGCTATGATCACACAGCAAGAAGTGGTAAATCTAGATTGAACATCATATTATCAGATATCATAATTCATGATCTTTACCACAAAGTTATATTGTGAATCATAGTTCTATGTAGCTGATTTCATGTCTTGGAATATTTCTTGCAAGGTTAATTTACAATGATCATAGCTTCATTACACTCTTTCTTCAGATACTATTTTCTTAATTTGGAGATAGTAACATATTAAATTTTTCTGATAATTAAACAAGTTTGATAAATGTGAAATTTATTTTGTACATTGTATTAAACGGGGTTTTGATTTGTTATTTGATGCTCCATATAAATATATATATGTGTATATTTATACATTCAATTATATATTGATAAGATATATTTATTTCATTTACAACATAACCGATTCATTCCTTTGTTTACATTATTATTAGGCCATTACTAAAGTTGTTTTGGAATAACAAGTATTCTTTTTTCTTTAAGAAATTTCTTTTGATATTTTTGCTATTTCTTTTAATAATATAATTTTAGGAGAATTTTTCTAATTTGCAATGAAATCCTATTGATATTTTATTTTAAATTATAGTAACTGTAAATTAACTCATACAAGCTTGTGTCTAATATATATTTTTTTCATATTCAGGGGAATGGTATGTTTATATATTTACTAACATATTTTAAACAACCAATGTGTTGCCTCATCAAATGTACAAAGCAAATCACCATAGTGGTTATTACTACACGCATTTTACAGAGGAAGAAAGAATGGCTTTAAAAGTATCAATAATGGTGTAATGTCACAAAACTATAATAAGAAGTGGTTTTTGGCTTTGATTCCATTATTTTTGAATTCCAAATCTTATATGTATAGCACTATGATTCCTTTATTACATCTATAATGGTGGCATACATATTGAGATTATTCTATCTTTTCAAAATGCTGTTATGACTGCTGTGGTGTAGCAGTTTGATATTGTTTATGATTTGCAAAAATAGATATTGGATTATGTTTGTAAACTTGTCTTTCTGAAGTTTTACTTTTGCTTCATTAAATTATGATTAGGGGTTTGATTGAACCACATCAGTAGATCGTTGAGTCCCTGCCCCTTGGTGGGTGGGTGGGGACTCACAGAGAAAAGACATGACAAAGGACAGGGTTGAGAGTTTTTGGATGCTGCAACCCCGGGAAGTAAACACACAGAAGAACACAGAGGAATAGAGACAGCTTCTTAGATACAGCAGAGGCCCTGGGAAGAGAGACAAGCCAAGTCATTTGCATGATAGTTTGCAGCTACAGAGACCAGAGTCTTGAGTAGCTGAGCCCAGACAGAAATGAGCCCTGGGAGAGAGACGAGACTTGTCTCAGCCTACAGCTGATATTGGAGGAGGCTGGGACCATGAAGCCTTCAGAAGAAGAGGGATGCTGAACACTTGTAGACATCAGCAGCCACCTTGCTCCAACAAGTGGCAACAGACTTTGGTGAGGGAAGAAATTTATGCTTTATGGCCTGGTAACTGTAAGCTTCTACCCCAAATAAATACCCTTTATAAAAGCCAACAGATTTCTGGTACTTTGCATCAGCACCCTTTTTGGTGACTAATACATGTGGATATAGAATCTATATATTTTCATTAAAGCATTCCAATTTACAAGACATAAATATATGGAGATATCAAGGATAATATATGCAAATTGGAGTTGAAAAACTTAAAGAGCAGCTATTAATATTTATATTTTCTGAAATACTATTAAGTGTTGGAATTTTGATACTTAGCAGCATAGAAGAGTCTTGATTGGGTCACACTTGAAATAAAACTGTTTAAATTAGTTCAGACAGGTTTCTAAGACACCTCCTTTTTTTTTAACTTTGCAAAAATAAAATTGAATTGCCCATCAAATTGCTTCTGTCTTATACAAAATTAGTAATATCCAATTTAAGTAGAATGATTTATGTAAGTAAGGTAGGTTAAAAAGAGAATAAAATATGAACAGTGAAACACATTGAAAGTTTAAAATCATGCACACATTTTGCGAAGATATAAAATGTCAAAAGACTCTTCCTAAAAGGACACTAAAATTGCCACAGTAATGTGCTAAAATCCATGAACTATACTTTTACAACAATGTCATAATAAAATATAATATGACTTGTTAATAAGAAAAGAATTTTTGGAATTAAAACACTCAAATTCAAAAGATTTTTTAAGGTGATATTTCAGATGGACTGTTATTTCTGATTCATAATTATCAGTACATTCAAAGAAGGGACACACAACCATTTTCTTATTAAATTGAGATTAAAATGCAAAAAAAATATATACATTTCAAGATAAGACAACACAGAGTTAAAAAGGTATTTACAAGGCATCTTTTGTGCCACATTATCAGAGAACTAACATGTGAGCAAGAATCAATTTTGTTCTTATTTTCCACACTTTATCTCAAATTATATTGGGTTGTATGGTAACTATTTTTGGTTAAATCAAGACTTGATATATAATTATTTGTCTAACCACATACCATGTTAGACTCTTAGTTGATGCTTTTTCCCCATGTATTTTATTTGTAATGTACCTGTTAAGAATAGAAAATGACATTTTGAGGTGTATGAAGCTGATAAGTGAGAAAACAGAAGTCAATACAACTAATATTATATGCAGTTTTGAGCATCTACTCTGTGCCAGATAGCACTTTACAACAACTTATTTTGGTTCATATGTTGACAATGAGGAAGAATCAGAGGCAGAAGAGCATGCAGGTTGTATTAGTCAGCCAATGGGGTACTGATGCAAAATACCAGAAATCTGTTGGCTTTTATAAAAGGTATTTATTTGGGGTAGAAGCTTACAGTTACCATGCCATGAAGCATCAGTTATTTCCCTCAACAAAGTCTGTTGCCACGTGTTGGAGCAAGATGGCTGCTGACGTTCAGCCTTCCTCTTCCTCTTAGTGCCCCATGGTCAGGCTCTCTAGGCTTTGTCTCTCTCCCCAGGGCTCAATTCTCTCCAGGCTCAGCTGCTTTGTTCTCTCCACAA
>JAQZBX010006867.1:0-45166 GCA_029593785.1 Cabassous unicinctus | reverse complement strand
GCTGAGCACACTTTCAGAGAGGAAGGATGGACAGGGAGGGAAAGGAAAGGAAAAAAGAAAGAGAGACTTAAAAAAAAAAGTGGTGGCGAGAACACTGAAAGCAGAACAAGGAGGGGAAAAAATACAAAGAGGAGACGTAAATCTAAGATGAGAACCCAGCAGAGTATATCCGTCTCTGAAGAATGGTGTGGTGGGAGAGATTCTGATGCTTATAAAATACAAAGGCTCTGTGGGGCAAGAGCTGAGAATGAATACTTATTTGCTTCTCAGAAAATTCTTATAAAAATAACATCAACTTGCCACAGTGTATCTTCCCTGGTCATGAGAAACAGTTGACCCCACAGAAGGTGTTTTTAAAATGAAATTACTTCAGAGTAGGTTTAATCTGTGCCAGACGGTATTCTATGTAATCTGACATAGCACAATGACCTTATGAAGTAGGCATTATCATCAAACAATTTTTACAGATAAGGAAACTGAGGCACAGAGCGATTAAGCACTGGGCTCACATAGAGTACCATAGAGTACGTGGGTCATGGAGCTGGCTAGTAGCTGCGCTGAATTTTAAAGCCAGGAGGTCTGGCTCCAACACCTCAGAAGCTGGAAAGGCCAGTGAGGGTTGTCCCCAAAACCTTCTCAATGACAAACTTATTCAGTGGCATTTAGGGAAAGACCGATGTTTTGCCTGTTTGTAAATGGCTTTTTCTCTCCCAGTGCCAGTAGTCTATCTGTGTGAACAATGAAAGACGTGTGTCCAAGGCTGGGGCGTGAGCAGGCTGGAAACACTTAACACCTTCTCTGCTCCCTGCGCACACAGGCTCTCCTTGTCCTCCTGGCCCTCTTTCCCATATTCTGGAAACCCAAGGGATAGGATGCTGGGGTCTGAAACCATGTGTCACAACATCAGAGGATTTTTTTTGGCAATTCCCATCTCTCTCCTTTCTTTCCAACCCCACTCTTCCTTATACTAAATGCCACGTCGCTATTGTTCTGCTGGATAGGAGCAGCATTTTCAGAGATGGGGGATTTATTTTTATAGCACAGCTGGTCTGCCAAAGGTCACATAATTTGGCAAGATTCCCAGTGGTTAAAAATTAATTTCTCCTTATTAATACAACCAAGGTCCCATAGGATGGGAGCTCAGCCTTATCTAAACTTGACAGCTTCCTAAACCTTTAGAAGATGCTTTCTCCTGGAGAGACAGTCAGGATACCAGGCCGCTGTGTCCTGGAATCCAACTCCACTGAATCTTGTTAAGTCATGAAACCGTTAAGCCCGTGGGCATTTCTCATCAAGGCAGATAAAGCTTTGGAAAAAATGCTTGAGGATCTCTAGGACAAAATTCCACAGCATTTTCCTGGAATGGGTTAATTCAGAAAAAGAAAATGTGAATTCCTGATCTGGAAGGAACAGTACAAAAACCAAATTCTGGGGATTAAAACATGTTTGCCACTCAAGGAAAAAAGCACAAAGATTATCCAGGGGCAAATGGTCAGATGGGGGAATACCTCAAATATGTTAATGATGCTACTAACAACTGCCCAGCCTTCAATTTTCAAGTCCTTTTTCTGTCAGGAGGAAAAATTAAAAAGGTATTATTCTTCTGCTCTATCCTTTTAAAAAGGAAACTCTTATCTCTATTCCCTAAAGTCCTTCCAAACTGGACCTTTAGGGAATATATTCTAAAAACCCTTTACCAGTGAACCTGGCTCTGAATTCTGGTCAACTCAGAATTGTCCCACACTGGGGCCACCCAGAGTCCGCTCATTTTCTCGATTGCCTTAATGAACCATTGAGTGAGGTGAGTCATCTAGTCCACGGTCTCTCTCCCAATCTACCCCTCAGGTCCCGCCCCAACTGATATTGCATTTATTCCTCATGGCATATACATTGGCTTGTGGACTCCTTGCCTTTTTATACCCAGAAGGCAGGAACTGGCCTTGTCCTGCGGAATGTGGACTTCACGTGCATCAGCAGGGATGGAGAGCCATTTGGTAGACAACTGGAGTTCTGTCTGGGTAGCCTGGGTTCCAGTAACTGCCACCTTCCAGCCTTGCATTTTGCCACTTGGATGCTTTGTGGTTTAATGTCTGATAGCTCCACAGGACAACACCAAATTCCAAATCCACAATGCTGCCTGGGCCTTCACAATTCTACCAGCTACCTCTTGGACAAGCAGAGGCCTGCCCCAGAACTCTCCTGGTGAACTCCCTCTGTTTGGCACCACGTTTCTGGCACAGCTTCACTACCTCCAGTGGCTGCCTATCGGGGAAAGTTCATTGGGTACCCACTGCACCCAATAAATGTGGGCATAAGGCCAGTCCCCAGAACCCAAGCTGTCTGTGTAGAATCTAGGAGCTTATGGTTTGGCCTTGCAAATTATTATGCCTGCCCATGGCCATCCCACAGTTTGGGGACACAGACTAAAAGAAGCTCTCTTCAAAACCGGACCGGCCCGCAGACCCTCATTCTTTCCCTTTCTGGATTTGTTTGAACCCAGACCTGTCCCCCACAGCCAATTTACACCTCTTATCTGATCATTCAGTCCAGACAGAAGGTAGAGCTGACCACGGTCTGCCCGTGTCCATGGCAATGGTGTTAAAATCCAAGCACAGATCAAAGCTCCGCCGGCGGGGAGGGGGTTGGCGGTGGTGGGGGCGGGGATGGGGGTAGGGGCGTGGGGGAGTGGCAGCAGTGGTTATAGGGTTCGGGTTCTTTTTGGCCCGGAGCGGCGTGTCCAGGAGGTGGGGATGTTCGGGCTGGGAGCTGCCACCACCTGAAGAAACCCAATGCCAGGGACTGAATGATTTCCTATGCAAAACCCAGTCTCCCGCGGACTACGATTAACTCTAGCAAAGGGGTGTTTCGTGGCCAGGCGCTGACGCGGAATGGCTAGCGCCAGGGGGCTCTCCTCTCTGATTGAAACCGAAAGGAACGGAGGCGGAGAGGGGTAGCGGAGCAGCCAGCACACGCCAATAAACCTGGGCGCCGATCCCCTCCCCTTCTAGAAGAAATTCAACCTGAGCCGCAGAAGCTGCAGCACGGCTGGGTTGGATCCCCAGAGCATGATTCCCGCCTCACTTGATTTTCAGAGGGGAGACCGGCCCACTCCCCCGCCCATCTCCGGACGTTCAGCCCTGCTGGTGCCCCCCACCCAGCGGCCAGGCGCCTGGGTCCTGGTGGGAAAGACTGCGGCGCAGTCAGCCCGAGGCGAAGGGCGGGGCAGCCGTTTAATCACAGCTCGCCTCGTCTCGATTATCTCGTGTTGATATTAAAAAGAAATCAATCAGTGAAAATGAAGCATTGGCCGCGAATATTCCTTTTTCTCACTTGGAAAAAGCTGAGCCCGCGGCGGCGGGGGAGGGGGGTAGGGAACTCGCCGGCAACTGCACAGGCTTCTCCCGGAGACAGTGCGGCAGCCGCGACTTAACTTTCTGGCCTCGGGCAGAATCAAGGAAATGCCGCAAGCTTCTCCCTGGGGGTATCCTAGTCAGGAGGAGGAGGAGGAGGGGACAGGGCTGGAAGAGCTGGAAGCCGCCAACTTCGCCAAGATCTGGAGCCTTGGTTTTGCTTTCGCTGGGAATATTTTTGCCTAATAGAATGTTTATGGATCGCTCGG
Source organism: Cabassous unicinctus (assembly GCA_029593785.1). Taxonomy (NCBI): domain Eukaryota; kingdom Metazoa; phylum Chordata; class Mammalia; order Cingulata; family Chlamyphoridae; genus Cabassous; species Cabassous unicinctus. The sequence continues at coordinate 41,547 of JAQZBX010006867.1, read as the reverse complement.
CTCTGTTTCTGCTGTGTAGTCCAAACAAATCGATGTGGCGTTAGAGACGACGCTGGGGGATGGGGCGAGGTAGGGTAGGACTGCACCCAGGACTGGGGTGGGAGCGACCCACGTCCCTACCACGTGGATACCCGCGCGCCGCGTGCTCTTCACCTGTTTGGGCGCTCCAGCAGGCGCTCCGGCGCGCAGCGCTTCTAAAGGCTGTGCAAGTTGCGCGCAGTCCCCAGACTTAAGCTGGCTCCTTCTGTCTCTCCCCACCGTGCGGCCTCTCCCGAGTTTCACCCCGACTTGCCACCACCCAGCGCGGCCAGCGCCCGGATCCCCGGCACGGCAGCCCCAGGCCCGTCTGAGCCGGCTCTCCAAACACTGCGGCGGGCTTTTGACTCAGAGCGGAGCGCGGGGGACGGGAGGGGGCGCTCCGGGCATGACCCACCCAGCAGCCCCCGGGTCCGGTGGGGGAGAAAACAGGCGCCGCGGCGTTTTGGCGAGGTGGTGTGGCTGGGAGATTGGGAGCCCGGTGTGCGCGGCGCCCACGCGGCCTCCCAGCCGCCGCCAGCCCCAGGGGACGCGGATCGCGGCAGTCAGGTTATTTACTCAGTTGCTTCCCCGAGCGCACCTTCCGCCCTCTGACTCTACTTCTCGGAATCGGTTCCCGCCGCCGCTGGCGGAGGTTGGGTCAGATCCCCTCCCGGCCAGGGCGCACTGGGTGAGTCAGAGGTCTCGCTCGGCCTCGCCCTTTGCCACCCGCTGCCAGCAACCCGGGTGTCAGTCGACTGCTCCGGGTAAAAGCCTACGCGTTTACCGCCTGCGATCGGCTTTTGGGTCCTGGAGAATATCCACTTAAGCCCGATCCTAGCACCCCCGTTCACCCTGACGTCCGCGGCCTGGTAATGGGTGCCCTCCCCGCGCCCCGTGCCTCTGGGCTTCTCTGGAAGTGACGCAGCGCGGCTCGAGTTTGGGTTGGGAGGGGGCTCTGCAGCGAGAGCGGGAGGCAGGTGGCTGAGCGGGAGCGGGTCCGAGTGGTTGTCTCACATACACGTACACACACTCCACGCAACGCTCGGGCACAGATGTGCGAACATCTGGAATGGGAGATGGCCCCTGTGTCTTCAGGATCCTTTCTGCGCCGCACAGCACACGAAACCTGAAGTTGTATGTGCGTGTGTGCCAGCGTAATGCACTGCTGTGTGTGCCAGCCAGTGTGCGCGCACTCGTGCGCCGGGGCCTACCGGAGTTCATGCCTGAATACATAATGTACGGTGGGCACCCTCACCGCGTGCGCGCGCTCGGACACACCAACAGAGCTATCCCGCAAACATACATAATTTATGCAGCATCCAGGTCTGTGGGAGGTAATTTAATCTCGCTTCAAGCTGGGAATTTAGAATTAAGGCAAAAGGGAATGGGAGGCACAGGAAACCTCCCCAAGTCCTGTGCGCATCCTTTGATAAGGTTTGCCGCTGCCCTGAAGACCAGTTATGGCAGAGAAGGAGCCGCGAATGCGGGGAGTTGTGTGGCAAGAGCATTCTTGAAACTTCCTCCCCCTCAAATACACACCCAAGCGTAAAGTAAGGTGTGAGTGTGGCGGGGGTGGGGTGGGGGGGTGGGGGGGTCTAGTGAGAACCGGAGTACGCAAAACTAAAGGGGACTTTGGGCAAACCAGGCACCAGGCTCCTATGTTGGGAGCCGATATGTAGGGAGGATGCCCAGGCGGCTGCATGGGGTGAGCACTTGCCCCTACGAACATCGACGATCGCCTTCCAAGTGCCCTGGTGTAAGGGCACTTCTGAAAGGATTTTTCCTCCTCTCTTCTTTTCCTTATTTCTTTCATAGCTGTGTTCCACATCCCCAATCACCTGTAGCAGCTACTAAGAGTTTTGTCAGATTGCAGGCGCTGTTTTCAGAGGGGAAATAGGCTCACCCAGGAGAGTGGTCCCAGGAATGAAGCCCCATTGCATTCCCTGAAGCCAGAGATCCCTTCTCAGGTGGCCTGCCTCTTGCCACTCCCCACAAATGCTGGCCCCAGACTGTTCTGGGCCTCTGTGCTTATCTCCGCAGTCTGTCCACACACCCTTTTTGGCAGCGGTCAAGAACAAATTCCACTCAAAAGTTTCTAACCACTTCACAAGAATGAGACACTTTAGAGGGCCACACAGTTTGTTTCACCTAACAATAGTTCTTAAAAGAATATACGATTTGCTTTCCCAGAAAACACGGATGCGAAAGAGAGAGAGAGCGAGCGAGCGAGCGCGCAGTGATGATCAACTGCTTTGGTTGCCAGAAGCGCCAGGCCCCAAGTCTCTCTTAGCCACAAGCCAACTTGCTGTATCAACCCAAGCCTTAGGATTTGGAGGCATACCCACCCTTTCTCCGAAGAAACCACAGCATCTGAAAATCCCAACTAGACTCTTGTCTTTCCCAAGCCCTTCAGTTAACATTGCTCAATGTAACTAAGTGGAGGGAATGCAAATGATTTATATTTCGCTGGCTAGATTGAGGAAACTCAAGGGAGATGTGTTCTGCTTCAAGACAGGGGGAAAAAAAATCCCCCAAAACTGCAATGCAAAGGCTTTGTAGTATTTTTAAACCTTTGATTCAGTCCATATGTGACATCTGAACACCGCCAAATTCTGTCTGTGTTTCAAAACACACACACGCACATACATACACACTTCTACCAGGAGAGGAAAGTTGGGTTTTTCACAGCAGTGGTGGTGTAGGGAGGGCCCGGCTGGGATCGCTCTTTCAGTTACTGGGGGAGCCTCCTTCTCTGCTCTTCGGTGGGTAGCCCTCCTGCATTAGCCGTGGCTTTTAAAGGTTAGAAAACGTGTTGAAACGGATAGAAAAAATAACTTCCAGGGACTTACCTGGTTGGCCTCTCACTTCGTGTCCTGAATAGTAGAGAACTAAGAAAACCCAGGTGAGAGGAGACAGATCCATTTTGGAGAGGGAGGCTTTCTCCAGAGCTGGACGTGCAGCTTTCTTGTATATTTGTAAGTCTTTGTGTTTTTCTCTTTCTCTTATTTTCCTCCTTACAATGTCTTCTGCAAAGGTTTCTAATGGTCAGCGTTCGCGTCCAGGGTCTTGGCGGCCCGTCTTCACCTTTATTCTTCCTGAAATCCCCACCTCACCAGGAGGAGGGTAGCTCCTGAAATCAGCAAAGAGGGAGCAAGCCGGGAAGAGGGGACGGGTTTCCTCTCTTAAAAACAAAACGCATCTATGTTCTCTCCAGTTCCTCAAAGTGTCATTTCCTTTATCCTACAACATCGCGAATATTTCCCGAAAGCCAAGCGTAAAAAGAATAAGAATAAAAATAAAAGCCAAGACTTGCCTTGGGCATCACACGGCCCCCAGGCAGCTGTGTGGTCTCAAAGCCGTAAACTGACACACATCTCCCGGCACCCAGGACCCACACGCGGGCGGAGGCACCGACCGACGGCGGACCCGAGTGGAAGGCGGCCGCCCAGCTCTTGCCCTCGCCGGGTTTCCCTAGCGGCAGCCTCCCCCAGCGGCTACACCCGCTTGGCCAGCCTTACGAGGGGAGGCTGAGGAAGGAAGCTGCGGCGGCGGCGGCGGCGGCAGCGGCTGCGGCTGGGATCGCCTCGGAGTGAGCGAGCCCCTCTCCGAGTTCGCTCGCGCCCGCCCTCACCTCCACCTCGCCCAGCGCCTCGCCGAGTGTCTGCGCGTTCGAGGATGTGCCGGGGGCGGGCTGCGGGCTGCGGGCTGGTGCCTCGCTCGCGTTCTCTGCCTCCCCTCCGGCTCCCCCCTGCCTTTTCAGGCCGAGCAGCATGTGGATGTCAGAGCCGCGGCAGAGCTATCCGATTACGCGCCGGCTCAGGGCCCGCCCCTTCTGTGTTCCTGATTAAAGCGGCAGCCGCGGAGGCGCGCGGCGCACAGGCGAGCGCCGCGGCACCCAGGTCGGGCGGGGCGGCGGCGGCTGCGGCTTTCCCGGACGCCGCCAGATCAAAGTTAAGCAGCTCGCACCCAGACGCCCCTCTCCCACCTCGCCCCTCCCGCCCCGCTCCCATCCCCGCGCCCCTCTGCGCCGCGCCTCGCGTGCTTAGCGCCCCAGGGAAAGAGTGCCCCCGAGCACCTCCTGGGCACGCTGCCCTCGGCCACCTCGCCCCTTCCCCGAGGGAGGCTCCGCGGGGAGCGGGAAAAATCTTTGCTCTCCCTAAATTCCGCGACTCCGATGCCACCCACGCAGAACCCAACACAATGCGGCGCGCGTTGGCGTTACAAGAGGAGCTGGGTGGCTCACGGTGTTTGGGGTAGCGAGCCAGGCGGCAGCTCAGCCATGCGTTCGCTCAGGCAGCAGTGCGTGGCGGCGACACACACCGTCAGCCCCGGCCGAATAAAACCCCAAACACTCCCTGCGTTTACTACTCAGATCCTTTGTTGTGTCCCAAACACGCTCTTCTCCTAGTGAACATTTAGCTATCCAGGCGCCCCTAATTTGTAACTATCCGAAGAAAAAGAGGAAAGACTTGCTACAGCAAAGAATTTGGTCAGGGAATTAAATTGGATTCTCCCCAATTCCCACCCCCACACCTCAAAAGAAGTACAGGTCCATGAAGGCATCTCCCCGAAATGCTACCGAGCCAACTACGGTTCACATTCCCTCCCCCCCCCACCCCCCGGTGGAAATGTGGTCACAACGCCAAGAGAAGGAAAACAGCATTATGACAACTATTTTTAAATGGAGGCGTGAAAACTGTTTAGAGGGAGCTGCTAGCTAACAGTTGGGGAAACACTTGTATCTTTGTTTCTGAGGATGGCTTTGTGAATTCCAAACGGTCTTGCTTCACTAGGCACCTATTACTACGTTATCAAAAAGACTCTTAACAGGAACAGTCGAAATAACAGCCTGCATGTACCTTTTCTGCCACTCTGCAGGTTAAGAAAAATAAAGTTTGGGTGACAAGAAACACACACATCTGACTATCCCATTTTCATCTTGGCTTGTACTGGTGGATTCTTCTGGGTGGTTTCACTCCTTATCTGGACTTGCCATTAGCTTTGTTTATCACTTTTAGTGTTTGAAAAATCTGTAACTCCCACTTAACTGTTATTTACACTGAGATAACCAAAACAAAATGGAATCAGAAGTGATTTGCAAACAGTTGAGCCAAGTCATAGAGGATTTTTACAGTGCCATGTAAATCTGAAGGATGCATATCACACTGTTAATCTTAGATGCCTGGTTTGCAAGGGTTTAAAACAGGTCCAGCGAATTCTTCTAGAGACCATAGGCTCCAGCCGGCCTGAACACTACCTGGCTACTTTTCCTCCCCTCCTCTTACCCTCCCCCCCGCCCTGCTCTTTCTTATCTTTTCTTTTGTGAGGCTTCAGAGCACATCCACAATATAAAAACTCCAAATTTACATCTTTTCTGTTTAAAGTTTAATTGTAAAAAATGACCTCCCCACCCCCCAATATTTAAGGTGATAAACGGGCAGTTTGGATTTTGAACCTTAAGCAGAGATTCCTGTTTATGTCTTTGCCAAGATGCCAGTTGAAGGACAAATAAGACTATCTGCAGTAAGTCTCTAGATGAAGAGGGCCACTTGGTTTCACCTCCCCCCACCACTCACCAGGCATGCCAAACAAACCGTTCTAGCAAGTGCCCAACCTGGGGAAATCCTGTTTCTGCGAATGTGATAGCTGGGTTTAAAGTGCATAGGGGAGGGGAGAGGAGAGAAAAGGTAAACCTAAGTCCATTGGGCAACCATAAGAATAATAATTCTGGACTTCTGATCTTGGGGTCTCAGGGTTGAGGTTCCTCCCGGGGCCCTTGGTCTGGTGGGGAGCTAAATACCAGCATTATGGATTTCAGATTTTCAGAGGTGTCCTAAAGGGGGAGCTAGCTTACTTCCTGTGACTCCTCTGATGCAAAACTTCTCAGCAGTCTTCTCTGGTGAAGTCTTGATTTTTGCAATGGGGTCTTCAGTTCAAGCCCTGGGGACTCCAAGCTGACAGAGCATTCTTAATCCTCTAGGGGGCAGCACTCAATAAATAATGGTGACACCACCTAAGGCTACACTTCCAGTGGTGTTTTCACTTCCAGAAGCTCAAAGTGCTTTGTCAGACCAGGGAAGATGCAGTATGAGACCATATCTCCCGCAGCACACTCTGAACAAGACCCCACAGGCCCAGGAAGGGTTTAGAATTGTTCTAACCCAGGACTCCCAAGGACTCTTGGGAAGTAAACACAAATCCCACATGTGCCCAATGGAAAACGAACCTTCAGGGAAATTCTCCAGACTGGGGCTGGCTCAGACCTGCCAGCCGTGTTCTGGTCTAGACTGGAATCTCAGGGGTTTGACTGCAATTGATTCAGTTTCAACCAGAGCTGAAACCAGTGGGGTGGGGGAGGGGGGGAGGCGGTGAGGAAGGCACTTGCACTTTTCAGCATTTTGTGAGTCTATATCCATGACCTATGAGGAACTTGACTATCACTGAGAGGCAGGTAGCACCATCAGAAACAATGGGCCAGTTAATGTAGCACCAAACAGGTTATAAAGGAGCTAACTAGTGAAGTTGAGATTCCTGGCAACATATTGACTCACCTAGGATGTCTTTGGCCTTAATTGTGAAATAATAGTGGATAATCCTATCCTACATTCCATTCCTTTGACAGGAAGGGATGTGGGGGACATAAAACAGATTTGCAAATGATGCTAAGAGAAAGCTGTTACCTAGCAACAAGCCAGTGGAAGGTTGGGTGTTCCCAGCTAAACAGTCCCTAACCTGAGGGCACTGCAGAATAATTCTAGGGCACGTGTTTAAAATTCAGATCTCTGGGCCCCATCCTCCTGCAATTGGATTCCGTAGGTCTGGGGTGGTGGGTGTCTAGGAATCTGCATTTTTAACATACATTTAAGGTGAGTGATGCAGAATGCTTAATAGGCCATTGGTGGGGAAACTGTTCTGCTGTATTACATTTACAGACTTTGATATATACTCATCTATTGAAGGACACCTGGAAAAGTATTTCTTCTTTTCAGATAGGGGGTAGATGTTTCTGGAAAAAGGCTCCAAGAATATGTTCTTTAAGGTGCCGGAGTAGCAGGATTCCCAACTTTACCTTTGACTTTTAGCAGCAACAGCAGACCTACTTGGAAACACAAGAAACCTTACCTCACAGAAGTGGGGGTGGGGGAGTGCAGGAACATGTTTAAAGTACCAGCTGATAGAGTTTGTGCAGCTGAATCCAGCCTTTCACCACCAATGCCCTCAACCATTGGCTGTTACTAGAGGTTTGTTCCAGGTATGGTTCTCCATCTGTGTTCATCCCATTGTGCTTATTAAACGGTCATGGATGCATGACTGTGCAGGAGGTGTGCAAGCAAGTAAGACATTTGGGTCTTGCCTCCTGGGAATGCATGATCTAAAAGCTCCAGAACTTTCATGCTTCCACAAAGGTTCAGTAGATGCCACCTGTCACACGGCACGTCTCTTTATCTGAGCCCTGTAACATTGACAAGCTCTCACCCTGAAACAGGGAGGTATGAGGCATAATTGCATTTTAATGTGTAATTTACTACACTGCCCTAGTTAATGTTTAGCGGCATCTGTCTCAGAGGCAAAGCTTCAGTTAAAATGTAATAGGTCCTCATTTTTTATTCTCTCTTTTGTTTGAAGCTGAAGTCCAGGTTTCTGGTCAATAAGGTTCCCCCCCGCCCCCAAACAGCTAACCTTTTTCTTTTTTCCAACATACTTGACTTTGCTTAGTAGTCTTTAATTTAAATGTTCCTATTAGTTGGAAATCTTTAAAGATTTTCAGAAAATACAGGAAACCCTTCACTCCAAAGTATCTTATCTCCTCCTCAGACACTAGATCTGGTGGGAGGGAACCTTATGAATCGAAAAAAAAAAAAGAGCAAGTTTGCAAAATTCATTCAAACATCCTTGGAATCCTTAGCAAAGGAAAGGACAGAAGTCATCTTTTCCCTCTACTCTGCTGGGCTTCAGGGTGAGCTGGACCTCCCTCTGCTATGCTAATTTTGAGGCATTAGTGCTTCAAAAAGGACTCAGTCTCCCCTTCCCTTAAGAGCAGCACTCTCTAATAGAACTTTCTACAGTGTTAGAGAGAGCTGTGCTTTTCATGTGACTACTGGGCACTTGAATTGTGGCTAGTGTGACTGAGAACTGCAGTTTAAATTTTATTTAATCTTGTTAATTTAAGTTTAAGTTGCCACATGTGCTTAATGGCTACCATATTTGTCAGCTCAACTTTAGATAGTCAAAAGATCAGAGCCTGAGATTTCCCATAAAAGCTCATAGAAATTCATACCCTTATCAATCTCTGAGGCTACCATACTTGTTCTCCAAGCAGGGAACCCCTGTAGCAGCAGGAGCTCTGATTGCCAAGGTGTCATTTGAAAATGCCTGGAGTCTACTGGGCTAAGGAAGAGAAAGGCTAGCTCAAATTATTGTCCATCTGTTCTGTGTCCTTTCTGTGCTCTTTTGGATGCCTTCCCCAGAGCACTCACCAGGAATCAGGGCCTTCACCGCGTTTCCCAGTCTCCTGGTCTCCATTCCGATCTTAAGTGGAGATTACCCCAGACAAGCAAGTTGGGGCAACAGAGAGCTTGAGGTCAGGGCAGATGGGCTTTAGGCTTCCACTGCTCTTAATAGAATTTGTATCCTTGAAAAGGCTTTTAAGTAATTTGGGATCAGTTTCCTTACCTGTAGAACGAAAGGGTTGGTTTGAACAATATCTACTCTTTTCCAGTTTTGAATTTTGGCTAGGACCCTTTCCTGAACCTGTCCTCACTCAAATAGTTAAAAGTGGGTTGAGTCCTAATACCATAGGCCACCCTAAGTAATTGAAATCAATAATCATTTATTCCCCAAGAAGTTGTTAATGGAAGGGTGGGGCTTCACTGGCTATCTCACAGTATTTGCATTGGATATCTTTTCTCAAAGAGTGAGCAATAGTTAGCATTTTAGGTATCTTGGCAAGGCTTTCAGATGAGCTATTTTTGGACTTAGGCCTTTCCAAGCCCCTCAGGAAAAAAACAACAAACAAACAAACAAAAACAGACTCCAGTTGACAATAATGAACAAGCTAACTTCACAGCATTTATAGTTGATGTGATTGGAAATTTTTGGGTTATGATCTGGATTTAACATTTCTTTTTTTTACCATTCAGGAAAATCTTATTTCAAGCTGAAAATTCCCATTCTTTTACTAAATTCATAGACTAATTTTCTTGGAAACTTGAATCTTCCATCCATGAGTGCATATTGCTTTTTCTTCATTTGCATGCATACAAACCCTATCAACCTCCACAGATTTGTAAGTTTTGTGGGGTTTTTTTTGTTTGTTTGTTTGTTTTGGTTATTATTGCTGTTTTCAAATTTGTAACCTGTGACTTATGGTGCCTTAATTAGACATCTACATGTCAGGTGATTGTTACATTATGATGGCAATAGCTGCTAATTTGAGCATGAAAGTCGTAATGGAAAGGCAAGAGTCACAGAGCTGACCTTTTGCTATTGAGGATACTCCAGAGTGGGCTAATTCACACCCACCATAGTCATTAGTTCCCGGTCTCCTCCTTCATATTTACTTCTTTGCAGTTTACTGAGCTGCCAGTCAACCCTTAGCATGCTGATGGGAGGGGGCTTGGAATTGTGCTTACTTCCTGCAGGAGCCAAGGGGTCATTTGCAGAGGCATTCTCCTTCGCATTCTTCAGATGTAGAGTCTATTATTTTCTTCTAAGTTTTAAAAAGGGAATAAGTAGTATACATACACCATTAAAATTCAGCTAGTACAAAAGGGCATTTATTCAATTAAAAATTAAGCCTCCCTCCCACCCCTGCTCTCGTTCTGCAGTTCACCTCCCCACTGATACAGGTTTGGGTATCCTTCCAGAGATGTTGAGACTATATTGCAAGTTAAAAGCAAAAACACGTTTTGTGTTTTTCTCTAGTTCTCTTTCCCCACTTCTCCGTCCCTCCCTCTCTGTCTCTCTAGCCCAAAGCAGTAATGATCTTGAAAACCATTAGGGGGCAGCTGTGACCAAAAAAGGAAACAGGCTAAAATGAAGAACTAAAATCCAAGAGGAAGAGATGTAAAAGGAAATGGAAAGAATGCTAAGGAGAGATATAAGCAGAAGAGAAAAATGAAAAAGAAAGAAGAAATAAACAAATAGTAAGCATTACAAAATAAAAGGAAATGGAGAATAAAGTAATAAGATTAAAAAAGCTAGAGGAAATGGGGGGGGGGCAGGGATTTGCAAAGGCCAGGGATTATATGGGTTGTGTTTGTGTGTGCGTGTTTTTTTCAAAGCTAACCTGTAGAACCTGAATTGGCTCAATGTTAGCAAAAGTGGGAGGTTATCTTTTTCTGAACCTGAAGGCATTTATGCTGGACTTTACATTCTTAGGACCTGTTCCAAACTGAATGGTTCAGAGCACCCTCTGTATATTGGGGCTCTGATTTGGGGGGTGGGGGAGGGAAGGAGCAGCCCTCTTCCTTACGTCTTCAGAATGCTTTGGAATGCTTTCAGCCCTCAGCAAGGCAATGGCATTAGCCTGAATATAAAGGTACAATTCTGTTTCTCAATGCAGCAGAGCTCAGAAATGAGGAAACTGGTTTCTTTTGAAGCTGATGCCATAATCAAAGTGCTTTCAGGTGTACTTCAGGCAAGCCTCCCTGGTTTCAGCAGGTTAACTTCATTAAAGCTCCTAGCTACTGCTTTAATGTTTTCTAGGCTTTCCCCCCGGGTACATTAGGCAGAAACAAGCCCTTGTGGGAGTTCTGTACCCTGATGTTTTGCATTGTGAATGGAATTCAGGGGCAACGTTTATGCTGGGATAATATGAAATGGAAAATTGCTTCTAGAGCACAATAAATATGATCACTTTTAATGTCTTCCTTTCTCTTTCTAATCCAAACTTTCCCTTCCCAACTTTAAATAGTCAACAAAAACTTGAGGAAACCCTGGTTGAGTGTGGAAGATAAAATATAGGATCGCTGGGCGTCCTGTATTTTTATTTGTTAAACCTGATTTAGAAGACAGCATACTTTCAGGCTGCCCCAAATTCTATACCCAATGTCACTGATCAAAACCAAGTGAAAACTTTTGTTTTAAAATCAAAGCCACTGGCCCTCCATCATCCACCACAGTTGTTAGACTCATATCTTTACTGAAGACCTAGGATGGCCAGGGGACATCTTGGGCATACTGGGGATCAATTAAAGAAAAAGCCTGTGGTGCCTTTGTCCTAAGGAGCCCCTAAATTCCTTGTCAGATACTGGGGCTTTTTCAAGTGTGCGTTGGAGTAGGTTGCAATGTGAACCATTTCAAACAGTGGTTATTTTACAGAAATTGGGTTTTTCCCTGAAGTCTAAAGTCAGGAGCTCTCTCCAGTCCTGTTTTTTCTCTCTTAGCCTGTTTTTCTTTGACGAGGATTCCTGGAGTTTAGTCTCTAAGAAGTTTCAAAATTCATACGGAAAACTTGGCCAAACAAAAACCTCTGTGACCAGAAGCAATTTGCTTCTCTATAAATGTGTTGCCCAAAGTTTAAATACAAACTTCTTGAATTCTTGTCTCCGTGGTAGAATTTGGCAAGGATTAAGGATGTGAAAAATTTTCTTATTTCATTTCATCATAAATTAGAAGGAAAAAATTGTAATTTTTGACCTTTCAACACATCTGGAAGTATGTTTTCCACTTGCTTTATCTGACTGGCTGTGTTATCACAAATAGTGTAGCTTTTCCGACAGGGAGCTGGCCTAGTCCTTAGAAAATGGAAAGGTTACTCTTTGGAGGAGAGCAGTATTCTGAGGCAAGTTAGTCTAAGAACATTAACAATTAGGTGAGCTATAAGACCTCATCTTGGAGGGAACTCAGGGCACTGAACTGGGGTCAGGGAACTTAGTTTCTGATTCCAGCTTTTGTGTTGACACTGTGTGCCTTATGTCAAATCTTTTAATCTCTCTGTGATTGTTTCCTCCCTCATCAAAGGCATGTTGTTATTCCAGTGTAATAGCCCTATTAAACTATTCAGGTAACACTACAACTTGTTATAAATCAGGGTCCAGTTTAGCCCTCTCATCGAGTAAAATAAATATTAATTGAGCATGTACTATCTGCTAGGCTCTCCTTGGGTGGTATAACAGCACATCAGGGAAGATGGCTGTTCTCAGGAGCTTTACTGCCTAGTGGGGGACATAGATAACACCTAGCACAGCAATGAGCAGGACCATTTCAGATGTGGTAGTGGTTCTAAGAAGAAAAAAAAAATCAGATAAGGTGATAGAAACCACTAACCTGGTAGAGAGAAAATCTGGCTTAGCCCTTCCACTAACCAAGTATCTAATATAAACAAATAACCCAGCTCAGGCTCAATCTCTTACTTTTAAGATAAGGGGTTGTGTTATGTTGGTCTTTCAAAGTTCAGGTTGAGATCCATTAGTGGGTTGTGAAATCATTTTAGAGGGTTGTGATCAGCATTTTTTAAAAAATGCAATAGATTAGAATAAAATAATAGTAGTTTTTTTATGAAACATTTCCATTTATATGTAAAAATATATATTACATACACGCACACAAGTATATTAGGTGACATGTGAAATCTATTTCTTTCTGTGAGTTGCAGTGGATTAGATGGCCTCTAAAATACTTTAAGCTTTCAAATTCTATGACTCTATTGCATTTTTATGGTAAGGAGCCCAACATAGCACAGTGTTTGCTTGATTTTACTTATTACTGAATAAGCAATAGTATTCCTCAGAAAATCACAGTTTTTCAAACTCAGTTTCAGGCACATTATAGGTACTTGATAATATTTTTTGAAATAATGGAAAAATGAGATTTATACATTAGGTTTTTAAATAAATACAGCAGCCTAACCCGAATTACCAAAAAACTCACCAGTCTAAGTGTTAAGATAATCTACTATATTTTTTCCAAATGCCATCCTTACAAACCAATTCAGAATTATATTGTCCCATCTCCTTGTGATGCTTAGAACTGCTTTTTCTTAGAATTTTCAGAAACTCTGTTAAGATTTTTTTTTAAGAGCTTAAAATGTTCTCCCAAGTAGGGCTGCCTTCTTTCCACTTAGATCTGTAATTCAATAAACCTTTAGACTGTTAAAGAAAGAAAAGAAGTAGTGGGGGAATTATTCTAGTTCTTGTCCTTGGGGACCCAGATAATTCTGCTTTCCTAAAAATTCCCCTGACCTTGGGAGTTTTCCTTTCTTAAATCACCTTTTTTCAGAATGGTGATAGACTTTTAAACACAGACGTTTCTCTTAGTTATGGCTTAAGGAGGAGGCTTCTCAGTCTCAGAACCATTTTTTAAAATTATACATGTGATTAGAAATAGATGACCCAAGTCTTCCATCCTTCCTTGCCTGGGATCCTTGTTGGTGTCTAGGGGGTGGGAGAACCAGACCAAGGCAGTCCCATTGAGGAATCGGTGATCTATCATTCTTAAGAAATGCAGGAGTCAATGGACCCTGCTCAGAGCCCAACGCACATGCCGAGGAGTTAATTTTCAAGTCCATTTCCTTAATTGCCTGAAAATCCACAGCCAGGCAAATTGATTCAGAGTTTAGGATGGCTACACCCAAACTTCTGCATCCATCTCCCCACCTTTCCCCCAAGCAGGGCAGACACACACATATACCAAGAAGAAACATCAGCTCCCGGACACCACCCAGTCACTGCAACCCAGCACAGGCCACCGGCTGCAGTCATCTTTGCATAAAAGGGCACCTTGGTTCATGTAAAAATAAACTCCTGGCAGGTGATATAGGATATCGCATTTTTGTGAATCGATGTGTGTTATAAATAATCTAAAAGAAGACACAGTTTGAAGGAAGCCCACGTTTGTAAAACAAATAAGAATCCCAGAGTTGATCAGCCCTGTAAATTTAGTTTGACATGCAACTAAATAAAGTATATTTGCTTGGGAATGGTGCTTAAAACCACTATTTAGATCAAAACGTGTAAAATCATGAAAGACACGTGCAACAGGTTGTGGTCTTTTTTGTATTGTTGTTATTGTTATTATTCCCGTTATTGTGATGAATTTGCCCACTTCAGGGAAATTCAATGTATTCTTACTTCGTTTCCTCATATTGTCAAAGTTAAGTCACATCAAATGCAGAATTCCATGTATTTCCCTAAGTAACTCCAGTTTTTGTAGATTTTCTTCTTGCAGACTCTCTCACAGAATCATTTTAACAATGACACTCCGCTGAAGACATGCATAAGGCACGTAATTTTTTTTTTTTTTGGTAGCTGAAGTTAACTGCGCTCATCATTCTGAAAACTCAGCACCCAATAGACACTGAGAAGTGGCAGCTTTCAGTTAAACAAATGCAAAAGCTGTATTTAGACTCTTTTCCAACACTGTGATGGAAGAAATCAAAAGCCTGTTCTGCTGCTATTTTAAAAAATACTCACCAGGGAAATTCCATAGAAATACTGTTATGATAGCTTTTGTGTTTTGATCCTTTCTGTTCAAGGGTAAGGTGTTGGAAGAAACCCCGAGATCCAGTGAAGACAATTTTAAAAATTCAATTTAAACAAATGCTGCTGTGGTATTTGTTACAATTAATAAAAGAATTCTCAGGATCCCTTAAAATGTGGTGGTGGAAGGATTGTTTAAAGAGAAAGGAGACTTGGACAGGCAGTGGGAGGAGTGTAAAGTCTGGGATCCTAACTAAATGTTTTAGACAAGACCCTTTACCTTTTGCTAATTGCAAAATAAACAGATTCCCCCTGCTTTAGAGTGTTTAGACAGTCTTTCTGCCTACGGGTACAGGGTGATCAGTTTATTTATCGCACAGAGTTGTTGGCAGAGCAGGAAATTAAACTTTAAACTTCTGACACTGAGTTCCGTACTCTCACCACAGGGCAACGTTTGGACTCCAAACTCCAGCTCTCCTCAGATTTCTCCACATGGTCTATTTACTCATGCGCCTAGAAAAGGACTCAGTAATAGATTCCAAAAGAAAATTTTCAGCCTACTGCAAATCAACATCAGCTGGCCAAACTGGGGTCTGTCACCAGGATGTTGATTAAAAACAAAAAACAAAAAGCAACAGTTATCAACACTGTAGTAAAAACATGTCGCCTTAAAATAGCATTTACTAAGCACCTAAGTGTTCCTCGGGCATCACTGGTGCCGTGCAAAGAAATAGCTCTTCCTTCCACACATCTGTGGGCGTGAACACACCCGGTTAGACTGCCCATGGGCGAGAGAGGGAAAGCTCAGGCATGACATGCATAAGCAGCAAGTGCCAAGCTCCTGAGTGAAAATGTGTCTATTGTTAATGGGGCAGGTGTGTCCAGGGGTGAGCAAATAGGGTGTAATTGTGTATCAGTTAGGGTTCTCCTCAGAGAAAGAACCAACAGTATATATGTGTGTGTGTATAATGTATATGTACTATGCATAATATATCCATATCTATATAATATAGTAAGAGATTTATTATAAGGAATTGTCTCATGCATTTGTAAGGGCTGACAAGTCTAAATTTTGTAGGGCTTGCCGCAGGCTTGAAATTCCAATAAAGGTGATTTTGAAGTCTTGAGTGCAAATTACCCAAAGGAAGCTGGAAAGCTGGAAATACTGGTGAGAGTTGATGTTGAGGACTTGAGGCAGAAATTCTTCTGACCTCTGGAACACTCAGTTCTCTCCAACTGATGGGATGAGGTCCATCCACATCATGGAGGGTAATCTCCTTTACTTAAGGCCAACTGACTGTAGATGCTAATCCCGTCTATGAAATACCTCCACAGTAACAATCAGGCCAGTGTTTGACCAAATAACTGGACACCATAACCTAGCCAAGTTGACACAAAATTAACCAACACAACTTGGAGGTGGAGGACCATCGGGTATTGTTTCCACTAGTTCTGATGGGAACTAAGTTAAATAAATGAATTCCTGTGTAACTGGGAACAAGTTGCCTTTATTTGTTATGTAACATTCTCAAAAATTTAAGTATCTCAAATATCTTGCAAAATATTTACTGTATTTAGCTCAAGGAGGGAGCATGGTAAAGTAAAAAGAACATTGTTTTATGGGATAAGAAATCTAATTTCTGTCATTAACCAGCCTTACAAGCAAGTTTTACTGAACTCTCTGGATTTCTGTTTCTTCCTCCACATAATGAGGGCATTGGAATAGACTGGCCTCCAAGGTTCCTTCTACTCCATGTTTCTATGCAGGCTGAGCTCTCTTGACATTTGAATCTACGGCCCTCTCTCAAAGTATGTTCTTTCTCAAGACAATTGGCTTTACATGATTTCGAATGGTTGTCCATACTTTAAAAGAAAGAGCCTGGTAATTTATAGGTCAGCACCCTTTGTCCCCAAGCAGCAGGATTAGGCACAGGGGCAGGAATGCAAACAACATGAGGGTCAAAGGTCATGACTCTTCTGGGTGGAAACCAAGACAATTGCATACCTGAATGACACCAGGGTCTTGATCTGGACCAGCGGCAAGGTCCTTCGCACTGGAGTATTGTGTGAGTCACCAGGCCCTGGGTTTAGGAGCTCCGTGTCCGAGCCATCAGAGGAGATGGGGTGCTATCAGCGGAGATCAGCTCTTTAAGTGACTGTAGAAAGAATTTGGTAAACTGAAAAGTAAAAGGCTTGGTAAAAAAGTGAAAAGGCGCATAAATGTTGATTTGGAGATGATTTAGAAATGTCAGTGTGTGACAACAACCCCAGGCTATTTCCCTAAAATTTATTGCCTCAAATAGTGATGTGAGGGACAAGTGCCAATGATCAGGGACATAATACAGGAGAAGCACATGTGAACAGAGGACTTTGGAAATGCTCATTTGTGCCTGGAATCTTCTGGGCAGGAGGAAGGTCCTGAGTGGTACTTTTAGAAGACAGGAGAAAATGTGGTGGTGGTGGAGGAGTGAACTAGTTCCACAGATGTGGATGGTCCCTGGCTTGTGCCTTCCATTTGACCATGTAGCTGAGCTGCCTTTCACCCACCTGCTGCAGTCCAAATAAACAAACAAGCAAAAAGCAAAATACACACACACACACTGACGGATCTTCAAAGTGCAACAACTGGGCACATCTCCCAAGGATAAGTTAACAGTAAAGTAATTTGTATGCAACAAAAGGTTGTGAAAGAGACAGATATCCTTTTAGCATAAGAAACTGCAAAACCTTTGCTACCAGGGAGAATATGGGTCTCATCTATAAAATCCAGGAAATCCATTGGAAGAAGATAAACTCTTGCAGTATGAGATATCTGATTTATTTTATTTTATTTTATTTTATTTTTTTAAAGATTTATTTATTTATTTATTTATTTATCACCCCCCTTGCTGCTTGTGCTTGCTGTGTCCATTCGCCATGTGTTTTTTTCTGTGTCTGCTTATCTCCCCCTTGCTGTGAGGTCTTGCTGCATCAGCCCAATGCGCCATGCGGGCCGGCCTGCCCTCACAAGGAGGCCCTGGGAAGCGAACCCGGGGCCTCCCATATGGTAGACGGGAGCTCTAACGATTGAGCCACACCCGCTTCCCTGATTTATTTTAAATATGTGACCATTACTAAAGAAATTCATACAGAGGGCAAATGAAAGCAAGCTGCCTTCTAACGTGAAGACCACACCATGTCTTTCTTTCTTTCATTCACTATAAGGACTTGAGGCTTTCCCTTTACCTTGCTCGGCAGAGGAAATGGGAAGGGGCAAGAACACCTGTGTCTCGTACCCCTAAAGATTTCCAAGGCACAACAGAAGGCTTCGGGCAAGGCTATATATAGCCTGGCTAAAGCAAGGCTAAAGTGAGAGAGGGACTTTGGTAGGGTGAAGTAAAGAAGACCCAAGTGCTGTGTGTATGGGGGCAGGAGGGAGATGGGGAGTAAAGGATATGACATGAAGAAAGGATGGGTAAGCGGATGTGGCTCAAGGAGTTGGGCACCCACCTACCACATGGGAGTTTCCAGGTTCAGTTCCCAGTGCCTCCTAAAGAAGATGAGCAAGACAGCGAGCTGATGCAACAAGATGATGCAATGAAGAGATACAATGAGGAAACAGAAAGAAAGACACAATAAGCAGGGAGTGGAGGTGGCTCAAGCAATTAGGTGACTCCCTCCCACACGGGAGTTACTGGGTTCAGTTCCCGGTGCTTCCTAAATAGAAGAGGAGCACACAACGAACAGACACAGAGAGCAGACAGCAAGTGCAAACTACGGAGGGGGATGGGGGGAATAAATAAATAAAATAAATCTTTTTTTTAAAAAAAATAAAGGACAGGAAATTCTGTGGAAGACATGTTGTGCTGCCTGAAGAAATAGCAATGAGCTGCTGCCTCCAAAATCTGGGCAGTGAAACTCTATTATAGTTTAGAGTTGAAAAAACAAGTTAGCTCTCTATGGGAGGTTCCCCCAACCTTTAATGTCACCAACTGAGATAGATTAAATTATTGGTCCAAATTATTCACCTCACTCACCATGAGAGGATTATATATCCTCACCTTTACTCTGTGATGTGCAGTGCCTTCTTTAAGGGAGGGTATATTTCCCCCACCCCTTTGACATCAGACTTAGCCACATGACATGCTTTGGCCTATGGAAAGTTGGTGACATATACCACCTTTGAGCAGAAATGTGGAGGGCTGCTTTAGTTTCCTCATTGCTCAAGCAAATACCATAAATGGTAGGAATTTATTGGCTCACGGTTTTGAGATAAGGAGAAGTCCAAATCAAGGTGTCATCGAGGTGATGCTTTCTTCCTGAAGACTGGTGTTCTGGGGCTGGCTGCTGGTGATCCTTGGTCCTGGGCTCCTCTGTCACGTGACCATGCACATGGCGGCCTCTCCTGGCCTCTCCCTTCTCTTCCGGGCTACATTCACTTTCAGTTTCTGGATACTCCTTCTGTGGCTTTTTCTCTCTCTGTGACCTTCCCTAAAAGGCCTTCAGTAATAGGATTAAGACCCATCCTGGGACACACTTCATCTGAAGTAACCTCATCCAAAGGTCCTATAAGGATTCACATCCACATGTATGGATTAAGTTTAAGAACATCTTTTTCTGGAGTACATACTGCTCCCAACCACCACAGGCATCATTATGACATTTGGCCGTTGCCCTTTCCCTCTGCCATGAGAACAGCATGTCCCAGGTAAAGGCTGCTAGTCAGCGTGGATTCCAGCATGAAGAGGACTTGAGGAGCAGAGCGGGCCTGCAGCTGAGCCACTGCTGATGTGTGCTGTGAGCAAGACATGACCCTTTGAGCTATATATAAATCACTGAGATTTGGAGGTTGCAGTATCATCTAACATCATCATGACTGACATAACAACTTTGAGTTCTGCAGATATTCTTTATGACCCTGAGACAAAGTGATGAGACTTGCTAGGCTTCTGAGTGAGGGTGTGTCCTGGGCAGAAGGAGGTGCCCCTGGTACCCTCTGAGTGGGCAGCAGAGGTCATGAGACACCACTGTCAAACAGCTGACCAGCTAAGCTGGCAGCTCAGTGTCTCTGCCCACTTCTTCCCCTTTGCAAAGGAGAGCTATAGTCACCTTGCGGGCCCAAGAGAAGACCCTAGTGCCTTTTTCACAAAGTCTTTAAAGCAAAAATAACTCAGGGAACTGATCCACAAAAGGGGAAGTTGGGGCCGGGGGAATCTATGGACAGAGTCCAGGAAATTCCACTGACTCAAAGCATGAGTGATGATCAGATGAATAGTCTTCATCCGGAGATGGGCGTGGAGCTGGAGTCCAGAAAGCAAAGAATTCTGCTTTTCCAGGAACCTAAGAAGAAAAACTGAAAGAAAAGCTAGAAATGCCCCCCCCAGGTATTGCTATTGAGAGAAAAATGCTCTCTTTATCCTCTGATAGTGGCAGTGGGAAATTATCTGGGTAATTGGTGATAGAATCACCAGTTCACCGACTAGGAAACTCACCAAACTTCAAGTCATGAACAGGGCTTCTCGTGGGCCATTTTGTGAGAAAAGTTTTGTGCAGTTTCTTAGCATTATATTTTAGAGTTGAGATACAAATATCTTTTGATTTGACTGGACAGGATATAGTAGAAGCTATACTAGGTGGGAGATAGGACCTCTCAAACTCTTCCAATTCAAATAGATGGATATTTATTATTTAATGCTATAGATTATGATTTAAAATGTCAAAATTGACCTAATTAGGGCAAACAAGTAGAGTTAAACCTGAAATGCAAATGCAACATTTTATTATATTTATCCTTGTAAGCCACATCGAATTACTTATAAGACTAAAGCAGGATATAAATAAGTGAATGAATAAATGAGCAAATGAATGAATACATAAATGTTCTATGGCAGTCTCATGCCGTTGGGTGTTATAACTAGCCAGACCAATGTGAGTGGGCAGCAGCAAGTTCTGTGAGGGGCAAGAATGTGGAAATGGGCCTTTCAATCATGGGGAGAATTCTAATAAATTTCCAGGGGGTGGGGCAGAGTGACAGTGTTTGTAATATTCATGAGTTCCAACACTTCCACCAAATGCTGGTAATGATTCAGAGGAAAAGGGAACCATTAGGTGGTCCCCAGCAGGCATGGTGCATTCCGACAAGAGACATGCTGTTGCTGTGGCTTTACGTTCATTTCTTTTTCACCCCAAATATTCATTTTGGTCTCTTGAGAGGTCCCCCCCTGCCCACAGTGTGACAAATTTTCCAATTTTGTAATGGAAGCCAGGAGAAAATGGAATTCTCTTTATAGAAATCCATTTTGTAGCCAGCTTTCTTGAGATGCATCTATCCTGAAAGCAATTTCCTTCATCCGAGTAGATGTGGCTGAGGTATTTAGGTCCAGTTAAATGCACTGCTGACAATTTGCTCCTAGAGCTTGTGGGAGATTTAACAGCAAGACCTTGGGGGCAAATAGAGTGAAGGTCATCCTCTCCAGGCCCTTTCTTCTCAAGCTGCACTAGCTCTATCTCGGTTAGAGCAGCGACTTCACAAGGGCAAAGGCAGGGTGTGAAGGCATCAGTGTCAATTACCCTCTCTCTATTTCTCCAGCATGTTCTAGATTCTGCCTGATAAACCACCCACCCCACCAGAGAAGTATATAGAAGACAAATCAACAAATGAGAATGGGGAAGCGGCTGTGGCTCAATTGCTTGGGCTCCCGTTTACCATATGGGAGGCCCCGGGTTCGATTCCCAGGGCCTTCTGGTAAAGGCAAGCCGGCCCGTGTGGTGCGGTGAGCTGGCGCAACAAGATGACGCAACAAAAGGAGACAAGCAGACACTGAAAAACGCACAGCAAATGGACACAGCGAGCATGCGCAGTGAGGGAGGGATAAATAAAAAATAAAATAAATCTTTAAAAACAAAGATAAATAATATTAAAACAAACAAACAAACAAAAACAACAAATGAGAATGATATAAAGGTGTGTCCCTGTTAGAGATCAGAAAGGCCACCGAGGATTTGTGGGAATGTGGAAGGGATTGTATAACTAGGACCGGAACTTGCGTCGGCTGGCTCCTTGCCCTGGCATACATTCCAACGCTGCCTCTTTGGGGCACATTTGTGATCATGTAATGGCAAAATCAAGGCATTTGGTAGTAAATTAAATCAGTTTTATACTATGTGGGTGACTTGCAAAGCAGTGTATACCGCCAGGCTTTGATGCATTCCAACGCGGGAAATGTACTTGAAGCATAACAACTGGCTCTTCTCCATCTGCTCATGTTCCCCATTTGACTCATCGCTGCTCTGTAAATACTCTCCGACTTGTTAGCAAGTTGAATAAATTTCAAAGCTCCACGCATGAAGTGCACGTAGGTCAGAAGTTACCATGTGGGAGACCTCAGAGAACACGTAAACTTGCCTTACCGTGAGAAACGTTTTGACACTCGTGAACACCTATGTTTCTCACGCAAGCAGGGGCATGCAAATGAAGACCAGATGAAGGGTAATGCAGAAGGAGACTGGTGAGAAAGAAACAGAGAGACTGAATGCTTACCTCTGGGTACATGACAAAGAAAAATGAATGTTCCCAAAGGCAACAAGTCAGAAAAAACACAAGGACAAATGCAAGAAGGAAGCATCCGTGAAGAACTGTGATTCTGAACTGAATCCTGATGGGCATCCTTGTTCTCCTTTCACTGGTTTCCATAACAGCACTCTGGACACCATCTGTGACTTGCCATGGCAGTGACACACCGTCGTAGGCTTTCATGAGCATGCCACCTGCTATCCAACCCCACAGGACAATGTTTGAGTGCAGAGAGACAAGCATCTGAATTTCACAGGCAAAACAATCAGAAAAAATATGAAGGACAGAGGAACTGATTGATTCTTTATTGACATACCCACCGTTAAATGAGTACTTACCACTGGCCGGATTTCACTCGTAATAATACCAGCTCATATTTATTGAATAGAGCACTCTTCTACCTGATCTATTGGTACAAGTCCATTTAAT
Source organism: Cabassous unicinctus (assembly GCA_029593785.1). Taxonomy (NCBI): domain Eukaryota; kingdom Metazoa; phylum Chordata; class Mammalia; order Cingulata; family Chlamyphoridae; genus Cabassous; species Cabassous unicinctus. The sequence continues at coordinate 19,128 of JAQZBX010006867.1, read as the reverse complement.
TTTCACAATCAATAGGTACGTTTATTTTTTGCCCCTTTTTCCAGAAAAGGAGAATGAGGCACAGAGAGGTAATAAGTGGCTCAGTTACACAGTGTGATAGGAGTCAAACCCGGGCAGTCTGGCACAAGAGATGGAGCTTATAACCACACACCATAGTGCATGTATACTCCAAACCAGTCAACAAATAGCCTGCGAATGAGTTAAACACACACACACACAGCAGTTAAGTTGAATGCTTTGACTGACTTAACCAATCAAATTGACCTCAGAATAAGAAAGTCACTCTTTTGTGCCTTCGCCTTCCCTTAAATCTGCTGAGTGTGCAGTATGTCACAACCAATGCCCATTTAGTAAATGCAGGATCCCACCATGCATCAGGCAGTGTGCTAAACACTCAGGAGTTCCAACGTTGCCCCCAAAGAACCTCCCTTTATGTGGGGGTACATCTCTTAGCCCAGATGAAATTAGTATGATGCAAAGAGCAGAGCAATGAAATGATAAGGATGGGTAGGAGTAGATCAGGGGAAATCATGAGGGAGAACCCCAAACAGAGGAGCTCATATCAGGAGAATAGTTACTAATTGACGATCTGAGTTAAATTATAAGCAACAGTCATGAGTGGACCACAAACTTCTAATGGTGCCCCACTGACTGTGTGAGGAGAACGACTATATTCCCTTTGAAAAACAAGATCATTTTAAACCACTTTTCTACCTACTTCCACAAATGCTTCATCCAGTCATGGAGTTTGGGATTACATGGCTCTCCCTCCTCCAAAGGTGAACTGATAGCTTTTGTTCTTTCTTCACTGGTAAATTCATGTCTGTATTATTCAAACTTTTTACTGTTTCAAGGAACAGATAGTCAACTCAAATTAGCTTAAGTAAATGGGGAATTCACAGTGGTCACCAGAGGTTCTGAGGGGGAAGGAGAGGGAAGAATAGGTGTAATATGGGGGCACTTTTGAGACATTTGAATTGTTCTGTATGTTATTGCAATGATGTATACAGAGAATTATACATTTTATCAAAACCTATAAAATTGTGCGATACAAAGTGTAAACCGTAACTGTAGACCATGCTTATCAGCAATGCTTCAATATGTGTTCATCAATTGTAACACAGGTACCACTCTAATGAAAGATGTTAATAGGAGGAAGTGTGGGAGGGGGAGGGGGTAGGGTACATGGGAATCCCCTATATTTTCGATGTAACATTTTTGTAATCTAAAGCTTCTTGAAAAATAAAGATAAATAAATAAATAAATAAATAAGAATTCCTTGGCTTATATAATTGTGCATCTACATATGTGCCCCAAGTAATCATCTTTTTTTTTTTTTGTATCAGCTTGTCTTTGCTTGGTGACATTCTCATGAAGACTTTGTTCAAGTGGCAGGCAGCTCACATCTTCTAGCTTAGCAACTTCAATGGAAATAGGTCTTCTCTCTCCCAACATCTGTACATAAATCATTGAAAAGTCCCCAATTGGTCATGCTTGAGTTGATGTTTATCCCTTAGGCCAGAGGATGAGAAATCTGATTGGCCACCCTGGGCATATGCCCACTCTCCTACGGGAGTGTAGATGAGACTCCATACATCGAAACCCCACCAGGGTTACATGGTGGTAGAGAGGAATTCCTCAGTGGAACTAGGACATTAGGAGATGGTGCGTGGGAAAGAAGCTAGACCAACAAAACCGTAATTGCTATACAGTCAACCATCAGATACTGCCCAATGTTTTCAAAGTCTTGGAACTCTTCAATTTCCTTTATCAGTGATACTTAGATAATAAGCATGTCACAACTTAGAGATGGGTATCTCAGTGTGATTTATGACTAGGTACAAGTTTGTCTCCCTTTAACTGTGGGGTTCTTATGACTTAGTCGTGCTATTAACAGCCACTTACACTTGCTTGCACTTCATGGTTTACAAAGCATTCCCACATAGAAATTATCTCATTCCATCCACACAATGAACTATGAAAAGCAGGTAGGGTTGCCATCACTATTCCCATTTTATTGATGAGGAAATGGCCCCACAGAGAGATTAGTGGCTTGTCCAGGGTAACATGGCTGGCCAGTGGTCAACCCAACTGTAAACCCTTGTCTCCTAGCTCCAAGTCATGCACAAGAGAAGTTAGAAGCTTTATGTGAGCTTAGGGAATGTTTCTGAGGTCACACAGTGACTCAACCCCAGAGAGAGGATTAGAGTTGGAAATCATGATTTTCCTCCCAGATTTTCATGACTAGAAAGTTGGCCTCCTGTGGAAATTCCTGTCTTAAAACCTGTCCAGAATGATGTCAAAAAGTTCTTCTTTTTAAAATGCATTCGGTGTGGACTCTGAGGGTTGGTTAGTCTCCAGCCCACACTGTGCTGCCGAAATGCTACACGTGCTCACTTGATATTCAGGCTCCTTTTAGAAAGAGCCAATATGAGAGATTTGTGTGAATGAACTACTGCACTTGTAATGAAAAAGGAATTACAATATATGCTCGAGATGCTCGCATGTTGTGACGAGCATGCAGCCTCGAGATTGCTAATATGCTAACTGTCCATCTTGTCAATAACCCCATTCAAGTTTTTCCTATAGATAACTTCTTTTGGGTTGTGTACAGTGGGAAAAGGGTGAGGGCTATAAAATGCAACCTATTTCTGTAATTACAGATGCTAAGGAATAGGGTTAGACGTAGTCAGAATACTGTACCTCGTTACAGCCGCTAATTGGGCTCTCATGTGACAAGCACCTTCTTGTTTTACAGGGAGGGAAGAAGTAAAACAAGCAGCCTAGACAATTAGGGACCAAACAAAATTAAACAAGTCCTTATGGCCATAGGTATCTGCGTACAGTGCTTTGCCTTGCATTGTTAGCGACTCATGTATTATGAAGCACTTAGGGATGCTCGCTAATGGAGCCTCTCTCCCTCCTGGAGGGCGACTTGAACATTAGACTCTGTGACTCAGGTGCAGAAACTCAGCTGTATTAGTGCAGGCAGAATGAGACTTTCCTCCCTCACAGGGGTGTAGTGAGGCTTAATTAATTGTTGGGGAAGCACTTTGAGATTCTGGGATGAAAGGTACTATATAATGATAATAATTTGCGTCGACAAGGTACATTTCTTCAGTGGAATTCCAAGTGCTTTACAAACATTAATTAATCCTCATAACACCCTGGTGAGGCAGGTAAGTTTTCCCAGGATACACTAAACAAATCCACAGTGTTATGAATAGGAGGGAAGCTACTGCTATGAACTCACTTTATTATTTATTCTTGGTAGGAACTTCCAGAAAGGCTGATGCAGATCCTGCTTCCCATTAGTCCAAACGATCTGCTGTTCACTTTTGATTACCCACAAATATCGTATTCTGCTGGAGCGCTAATCATTCTGCTTGGGGGACACGTGTCCTGAGCAAAGCAAGTCATAAACAGCTGTCATTCCAATGGATGTTAATGCCTATTGTCTCCCAGTCTGGAACTCTGTGTCTCCCCAATGAGAAGAGAATGGCGGAGGGGCGGGTGACATCTGTTTCAAAGACAGTCGACAGCCATACTGGAAAGAATGCACCTGGCTTCCACTTTCAAACCCATGTAACCAGTGGCTTCTTAGCCCTTCTTTGTCACTAGCACATTTTATATATTGTATTCTGGGTTTTTGTTGTTGTTGTTGTTTTAAATCTCCATTCAGCATGGAGAAATAAATTGAGGAGGCAGGTGGAGGAGGCAGTTCTGGGCCGTGTGAAACAGGGCAACTGGCTTTTCCAGCATCAAGGGTCTGTTATATATCAGCAGCAGTGCAGCTCCCCCAAACCCCAATCATTCTCCAACTGAAATAAACCCACAGGGAAAAAACTACCCTCCAGTTAGACAAATGACTTCACCATGCTGAGTGTTTACATTGTCAGTCGTGAGTGGCTGGCTCCACGATTATACCTCTGTTCCCACCCCTCCGGCTTTAATTCTGCACACACTCATTGACTGTAGTTTTCCAGACTGAAAAGGAGAAGGGAAAGAGCAAAGAAACATGCTTGCTGTTATTCTGCAAGAGTACCCACACTTCAAGACTCTCCAGCCATCTTCCTAGTGTAGAGCCCATGAGTCAACATGCCGTGCAGGGTAATGTGAGATGTCCTGACACGAGACAGGAGCGTCCTTTCACAGCTGCCCTCTGATCAAAGGGAGGTGGAGCAGCCTGCTGGCCTGGTGTTTGATCTTGACCAAAGGCAATCCCTGATACCAATCCGGTACTTTCTGGAGTAAGCCGCCCTACTTCTCGAGCCTCAGCTTACTCCTTCGAGAAATGAGGGAGTTGGAGAGTAGATCATTTTCCAAGGTTCCTTTTAGCTCTAATAGTCTGTGGTGGAATGACTTGGCAAAAGCTCCCCCTCTGCAAAGTCCCCCAACTAGCATGCCTCAAAAGAGCCGCGAGTGTGCATAGATGTTGACCCCCTCAGCCTTTGGGATGGCTGAAGCTCCTCAGATGGTGGCCCTTCCTCACTTGTTTACTCCAGGATGCTTTACAAATATTTTTACTTTCTCTGTGTGCCATGACACACAAAAAGTTGGGAGGTGCTGCTCTACTGATATATCAACGGATGAATAAACTGAAGCAAGGAATGCCAGGCAATTTTCTCCAGTGCTACAAGCTAGGAAGTAGTGGATACAGGTCTGCCTGATTAGAAAGACTACAAAACCAGGAGTTCCCAAACCTGGCCATCCTTAGTACCCGTGGAGGAACTTGTAACGAATATCCATTCCCAGCCGCAAAGACTCTGATTTCACTACTTGGGGGTGGGATCCGGACATTGATACATCTTTTAGGTTCTCCTAGTGATTCTAATGTGCAGCTGTCACTGAGAAACACTGAGCTAGACTATATTGCTTCTGCAGTAGCAGTTATTACCAAGGGATTATATTCTGCCCTTCAAAATTTAAAACAGCTATTAACCACCTACATTATGCAGTAGAAGCAATCGCCTATTTTCATACACATGCAGTGAGAACTGGAAATGTGTTTCAAAGTGAAACAACAGAAAATCAAGCAATAGATTTTCATATTATAATTTCCAGAGAACTAAATAGTTTAAAATCCCAAAGTACGGTTTAAATAATTTGGCAGGTGGCCAGGACTCTTTCTTTTTTTAAAATAAAGTTTTATTGAAGTATATCATACATACACACATACCTAAATAGTAACTATATAGTAAAAGTTGTGAACTTACAAAACAAACATGCATATCATCATACAGGGATACCATACTTCACCCCACCACTAACAGCTTGCATTGTTGTGAAACATTTGTTACTAACTATGAGCTAACTATAGCCTTCATCTTACATTTGGTATATTTTCCTCCAAACCCACCCAATTATTAATATCCTGTATTAATATTATATATTTGTTATAGTTCATGAGCAAACATTCTCATATTTGTTCTGTTAACTGCGGTCAATCATCCACCACTGGATTCCCTGTTGTATTAGTCAGCCAAAGGGGTGCTGATGCAAAATACTAGAAATCTGTTGGCTTTTATAAAGGGTATTTATTTGGCATAGAAGCTTACAGTTACCAGGCCATAAATCTTAAGTTACTTGCCTCACCAAAGTCACATGTTGGAGCAAGATGGCTGCCGACAGCCGCCAAGAGTTCAGGCTTCCTGGGTTCCTCTCTTCCTGGGGCTTGTTTCTCTCTGGGCTCAGCTGCCCTGCTCTCTCCACAAGGCCACCTGTAGACTGTCAGGTGAACGGCTCTGTCTCTCTCCTCGGGACTCCATTCTCTCAGGCTCAGCTGCTCTGCTCCTCTGTGTACTTACTTCCCAGGCTCCAGCATTAGAACTCCAAACTCCCTTCTCTGTGGTGAAGTTTCTCTGTGTGTCCCCGTCCGCCAAGGGGGCAGGGACCCAACGTCCTGCTGACGTGGCCCAATCAAGTAAAATTGAAACTTCTGAATCCAATACAATCAAATATGCCCAGAAGAAAAGACCAGTTCACAAACATAATCCAATATCTATTTTTGGAATTCATAAATAATATCAAACTGCTACACCTGTGTTATTCAGTCCCATGCTTTTTTTTTTTAGGAGGTACTGGGATTGAACCCGGGACCTTGTACATGGAAAGCAGGAGTGGTTACTGTGCTACACCCACTCCCCAGTCCCATGCTTTGTACAGTATACTCAAAGTGTACACTCAGTGGCTCTCGTTTCCATCACAGAGTTGTGCTGTCACCACCTCAGTCAATTTTAGAACATTTTCATTACTCCAAAAGTAAAAATCCCATACCCTCTTATACCATTCTGTATTAGTCAGCCAAAGGGGTGCTAATGTGAAATACCAAAAATGGGTTGGTCTTTATAAAGGGTATTTATTTGGGGTAGAAGTCCACAGATACCAGGCCATAAAGCATTAAGTTTCTTCTCTCATCACAGTCCATTGCCACGTGTTAGAGCAAGACAGCTGCCGGCGTTTGCCAGGGTTCAGGCTTCTGGGGTTCCTCTCTTCCCTGGCCTGCGTTTCTCTCCGGGCTTAGCTCCTGTTTCCTCCACAAGGTCAGCTGTAGACGATCAGGTGAACGGCTTGCTTCTCTTCTCCCGGGCCTTCTCTCCAACATCAAAACTCCAACTTCAGAACTGCAACTCAAAAAACTGCTTCAACTCTGTTCTTTGCCTTGCCTTTTATATTCGATTCCCCATCCACCAAAGGATGGGGCTCAACACCCTACTGATGTGGCCCAGTCAACGCCCTAATCATAACTTAATCATGCCCAGATTAACAGATCAGTTAACAAGCATGATCCAATTATATTTTTGGAATTCATAATTACATCAAACTGCCCAACTGTAACACGTTACAACCTATTGTTCCTTAGAATTGATATAATATCTTCTTTGCCATTGCTGCCATTACTGTTAACTATCGTCCGTAAGTTACATTAGTTGTAATTTTCCCATGTATCACCATATTCTTAACACTTTCCAAGACTCTTGTTTCCTGGAGCTGGAGGTGGAGGTTCCTTTTGCAGCCTCCTTCTTCCTCATCCTTGGGCTGGAGAAGCAGTAGAACTTTGTGGTATTTCTATTTCCTAGGAACTAGAACTCTCTCCCTGACCTCAAACAAGAAAGTCTCCCAGCACTAAAGTCTTTAAATCTAATTCTGTGCCTAACTAAGTGCCTGGACCAATGGTATAGGAAAAGGATCAGATCAAGCAGCAGCCCCCTGCTCCCACCCCCACCCCCATGTGACCACGGTGAGATTGTTGCTGACACCTGTGGCAATGAGACCCTGGTTAGGGGTGGAGGGAGGGAGGAACAAAAGCTGGCATCTGGCGGGTGGGAGGGAAGTTGGGCCAGGTGATGTAATGCTGTTACCCATGAGGGAGTAACCTCCATCCCCTCGCATCTCATGGTAGATCTTCTTGGAAAAGGCAAGGAGGGAGGACAAGAGCTCAGCCTCAAACACAAAGTCCAGCTATCCACCACAGTTCTGCTCAAAAAGCCAGCCCTCAGCCACCCCCAGCTGCCCGCCTTGGAGGAGGCCAGCTCTACCTTCCAGCTGTGGTGGTGTCCCTCCAGCTCTGTCTAGCAGTAATTGGGAAAGGTACTATCCTCCCTCCAAGATAGGTTTTATCTCCATTTCGGAGGTGCAGTAACAGAGGCCAAAATAGTTAAGGGACTGGTACAAGTCATACAGCTCGTAATAAGTGGAAAAGCCAAGGCGCAAATCTGGTCTTTTGATCCCAATTCTGGTGCTCTCATTTCAAAATTCAGCCTGGTGGATTGGAAAGAGCATGGGTTTGGGGTTCTACCAGTTAGCATTTATATGTCCTTGGACAAGGCACTTGGAGTTATCAAAGATTAAATGAAACAATATATTTGAATGGTCTGTCACGGTGCCTAGCAATAACAGGTGCTCAATGAATGTGCTCAGCATGGTGGGGCAAGAGTGGGGGAAGTAGAAAACAACAACACTGGGTCTTTGGCCTGAAGGAGTTTTTAATTGTTTTGAGGGACAAGAGAACACAGTGGTTAAGTTCATGGACTCTGAAGCCATACTGTCTGGGTTGGAAGGCTAGCTCTTCCTCTTCCTACTTGACTTCGGGCAAGTTACTTACTCCCTTGGTGGCTCAGTTTCCTTGCCTGTGAAATGGGGATAATGGCAGTATATATCTCAAAGGGTTTTTGTGATGTCTAAATGAGTGAGTACATGTAAACGCTTTGGACAGTGCTCCCCATAAATGTTCATTGTCAGTACTATTCTACAAACATGGGGAAATGCAAATAGAAGAGTCAGATAACTATTAACAGTAGAAGAAATGGAACAAGGCAAAAATGATAATTTTTCAAATATGTTTTAAGGAATTAATTTCCTGCAATGTCTGGAAATGCACGCAGGTACAATCCGTGACCAGAAAACAAATATCTCATTCTTAGTTGATCATGAAACAGAGCCTAGAGGATGGTGCCAAATATTTCTTTTTTAAAAATACAGTCTTTCCTTATGTTCTTTCTCCACATGGGTTGTGGTTCTCTCCAGGCATTTTTGCTGCAAGGTCAAGGCCTCTGAATATTCAGATGCCACATCTTTGGTGTAGAGCTCTGTATTAGTTTCCTAATGCTACTGTAGAAAATTACCCAAACTTAGTGGCTTTAAACCATGCAAATTAATTCTCTTACAGTTCTGGAGGTCAAAAGTATACAACCAAGGTGGTGGCAGGGCTGTGTTCTTTCTGGAGGCTTCAGGGAAGAATCGGTTTCCACACCTTTTCCAAGCTGCCTATTTTCTTTTCTTATGGTCCTTCCTTCTATCTTCAAAGCTAGCAAAGTGACATCTTCTCTCCACTCTGACCTCCTGCCTCTCGCTTGTTTTTTTTTATTTTTATTTTTTATTTTTTTATTGTGACAACATACAGAAAACATAAAATTTCCCATTTTAAACAATTCAGTAATGTTAGTTATAGTCAATGTTATGCTACCATCATCACCATCCATCATCAAAACTTTCCCATCATCACAAACAGAAACTCTGTACCCACTAAACATTCCCCCCTATGTACCGCTGGCCCTGGGACCCTATCATCTACTTCCTGTCTCCCTCTTCTAACAACCCTGGTGATTACATTGGGTCCACCTGGATAATCTGAGATAAATTTGCCATCTCAAGATCCTCAACTTATTCACATCTGCAAATTTCCTTTTGCCACGAAAGGTTATGTATTCACAGGTTCCCGGGATTAGGGCATGGACATCTATGGCGATGGAGGTAGGCATTTTCAGCCTACCACAAGCTTCCACAAGTCAGATGCATCTTTCTTTTGCTAACCTGGATAGTCTTGCTTAGAATAACTGGCAAGTGCTATTATGCAAATTCTCCACCCAACCATGGGTAAGGAGGGGAAAATGCCAGAGGTGAGCACCCTGCCCTACCACTTATTCATACAATAATTGCGATATGAATTCTGGCCCAGGGTAGTAAGGAAAGTCTTTTCATTGGAAATAAAATTTTAAAAATTACCTTAGAAAGGAGTAGGTCCTCAATATATATTATTTACTCATCAAAACAGTTTTATAGAACTTGATGCATGCCAGGCACTCATTCACCCTTCTAACCACCTCACAAGGCATATACTCTTATCATTATCCTCTTTTTACGATGAGAAAACTAAGGCACAGGCAAGATTAAAGGACTTGCCCAAACTCACACGGCTAGAAGTGGTGGATCCTTGTGAGGTGATATCAGAGGACCTTTGATGGCAGAAGCCCTGGTCTCAAGCCATCTTTGGACAGTCTCCATCCAGACTTTCATGTGTCCTCGAACCCACAATGCTCAGCGTCTCATCAAGCAGGCTTGTGTTTAGATGCTGCAGTGTGAACAAGAGGAGAAGCAGTTTTCAACAAATGTGTTTTTACCTCACTCCTGGAAAGACACAGGGTCCCAGGAAAAGAATCCATAGTCTGGAATAGAAGTTAATGATCATTCTGACCAAGGTTTTCCCAAACCTCTCACCCTGAGGGCCAAGCAAAGTAGCTGAGCAGGCCTGGGGTCTAGAGCCTTTATCCAGATCTGTTGCCTCAATCAAGAGAATTTCTTTAAAGCTTCAAGTTTTAGCTTAATAGTTCATGAAGCAATTTGCATTGTAAACCTGCAATATCTCTGTTAATGAACTGTTTTTTTTTTTCTAATCTTTCAATGAAATGATTAGGCGGTGGTACAATGTATCTCCGGTGATTTTGAGTATCCCTCAGACCCGCCTCTGAGCTAAATTACTGATCACCACACCTATTCATGAAGCATGGACTCTAGTCCCATACTCCCATACATGCAAGCTACAAACTTATCAAGTTGTGGTTTGGACCACTGAGAAATACAAAGACTGCTAGATCATGAAATGTATGAGTGGACCACAGAGGCTTTCAGTCTCTATCCTTCCAAGCTTCCAAGTGAAGTCCTGACTATTCGGTAGAAGACCCTGAATCTCAGTAACTAATTCCTCAAGTTAACCTATCTGTCTTGAAAGTAGTAGAGGAAGAAAGGCCCTCAAAGGCTGTATACACGGAAAGGCCCAGGTGTCAGTTTAAGACTTCAAGCTAAGGACTGAGTACTTTTGTTTCTAGAATTGCCTCATGTCAGATCATCCATGAGAGAGGAGGCAGAAGAAGGGGACGTCATGACCCTCCCTTTACCTCAGCCTTCTGGAGAAAGATTTGCTGACTTTGATGGAGAAGTACCTCTGTGGAAGCCATTGCTGGAGTATAACGGTGCTGAATCCCTTCAGAACTTGAGGGGGTTTTAGCTTGCACAAGAAAGTAATAGCAAACTGAAACAAAGCTGTATTTATTGCTTATATGGCAATGGAGAGTCAGGTCATTCAGCTCCAATTCAGTGAGGTTTCCCAAGCAGAAATGACTAGGCTTAGATTTAGGGTGGAAAAAAAGGAAAAGTAAACCAAATAAGGTAAGGGTCTGTGCTCAGGTCTCTGGTTGGCTCATGAGGCAGATGGTAAATTCCTCTTAGTGAATGGTTACCTTCAGGTTTCTTATCATCAATGCTGAGAAGTGTGGTTTCAAACAGGTCAGAAGTTGAGTACTCAAGGTTCCAGCAGGTCTGGGGCCATCCAGTGGCCAACTTGTATTATGCATATTTGAAGGTTAGCAAGACCTTGGTATAGGTGGATGGCAGGCTAACAATGTGTTTCTTTCTTGGGTATTGCCAACCAACTTGGACAACTCATTTTCAAGAAAACGAAATGGAGATTGGGATGCAGAGAAAAACCCTGGTTTATATCCAAACTTTGGTTTTGATGGACCTTGGGAATTACACCGCAAATGTCCAAAGATCAATAATCTATGAAAGTTCATTCTAAGCCCAGTTAAAACACCAGGTGGGTAAAAAATGAAAGGACCAGATGGATTTTGCAAGACACTTAAGATCAGGATGAGGAAACGTCCACTTTGCCCTTCTACTTGCCCTTCAGAGCTTCAGTTTAGATCTGCTCTTAGAATATGGTTCTAATCAGGAATGAAATCATAGGAGGAGGAGGAGAAGATGCAAAAATTCAGAAGCTGTGCCAGGGGCCTCTTGGTTTCAAGATCCAACCCACCAGGAGCTCCCAGACAGAGCCTTTCAGCTTGTGCTGCTAAAAGGGGATTCTCAACAGAGCAAGGGGGCGTTTTAGAACCATGGGAGAGCCCTCCTTTGAAGCTTTTGTTTTTCCAATAGACACAATAATGGAAGGATCCAAAAAGGGAAGGAACACAGCAGACTGGGTGTTACTATGAACAGATGACGACTCTTCTGGCCGAGGTAGAACTTGCGGACGGTGGGGCTACTTTTCCTTTCTGCCTCCGCTTGCGGGAGATCTGCTGCAGCCTTGAAATCAAACTGGCACTTTGAAGTCTCCTCCCGTTTGAGGTTTTGGTGGAGGGATAATGAGTGGATGAAAGGCCTTTTAAGTTGGGGCTGTGAACAGCTAGTTCCAGATGAATGGGCATTAGCAACACAGGGCAGCCTGTGAGGCCCGTTCAAGTGGGGGTAGGGTGAAGAACAGAGCAGGCCTTTGGACAGGGTCTGCCCCCAGCACTAGTCCTGGAAACAATTAGTGAGGGGAGGGGAGCCAAAGGGAAGAAGGGACGGAAGGACAGTCCTCACAGACAGGGTGACTCATTAGCTCCTGGCTTGCCTCCTCTTATGCATTTGAATAGATTTAGGATTGTGCAGGGTGTGAGCGTGAAGAGCAAGGCAAATTCTGGCAAGCTCTCCCTCTTCCTAGATTGGAGTCCTTTTTATCCTCCGATATTAATGGATCAAGAGCTATAATCCTTCCACTTTTGGCCACATAGCAATCTCTCAGACCCTACTGATCTCCTGGGCCCTGTAAAAGCTGGTTTTCTGGCTCCAGCGCCCTGGAATGCTCCTTGCTCATTGTTGAGGCAATCTCCCTTGCTCTTTCCTGTCCCTGGACCTGAGGGAGCAAAGACTCTGTGACTTGGTTTTCTATTGTCTTTGGAACCCATCTCTTCCCAGGCCATAACTTGGTTCCTATATACAGGGCCACAGCTAGCTGCCCTCGGATGGGCTATGTGAGCTTCACATGGGATTTAAAGTTTAATTCTGTGTCATCACTCAACCATCCAGAGAGTTCACACTTCAAAAAGCATCCTAATTCAGAAGCTCTGCCAGCAGCAGGCCCTGCGCTCCCACTCGGCCACGTTGGCAGGAGCTGAGCTGGGGCCGCAGCCTTTGGATGGGCCATGAGTGCTCCTGTTCCCCAAGCATCTCTTCTGCCCCCACGCCCTCGTCTTCTGGATGCAAAGCCTGCCCGTTCCTGCTCTTGATCACTCACACCCCTTGTACACTTCTCATAGCCACGCAATCACTGTCAGCATTGGCTGTCATGACCCCAAAGGTGGTTTGTTAGAGGGAGAAACTCCTCTCCCCGCTTTTACCTTTCTGTGTGGAGGAAATTTCATTTGAGTAACACTCCTGGCCTCTCTCTTTCCCCTCACTTGATCAGTTTGGAGGAAGGAGCTCGGTCCAGCCCCTCCCTCTTCAGACCTGCCTGCCTGCAGGAGGATACCGATCTGCTCCGCTCTCACGGGGGGCGGGGTGAGGGCTCTCCCTGCAGAGGACCACTGCCTGCACCTGGGGCGTCCACTCAGCCTAATTCGGGGGGTAAAATGTTAGTAAGTTGACTTGAGTGCAATTTCAAAGCCACGTTCTTCCGCTGGCTTTATCAGTGATCAACCTGACATTTTCATGAGGTATCTTGATATTTGGCTAAAAAAAGGTAATTGCTGTAATTCAGATGGTGAAGTCTGCGATATGATTGTAGCTTATGTACTGATGAGTTTCTAACTCAGGGACCAGCAAACTTCTTACCTCTAAGTGTTACCTGAGTTTGTGTATACCTCAGATTCCCCAGACCTCGTTGACATTGTGCAGCCATTAGCCATGGGATTGGTAATCACCCAGATTTCCCTGGCCCCTGCTCCCTCACCTGTGTGGGGCAAGATGTCAGCCCTATGCAAAATTCCCTCCCTAGAAAGCCAGGGAGTCCTCAAGGGGCACCTCTCTTGGCTCTCACAATGGCCCCTGTTTGTACTGCTTCTGCCCACCTGAGGGAGTTTCTCAGCAATGCCTCTGGGGCTGGCGTCCTCCCTGAGAAAGCTGATATCTGTGCTGATGGCACCTCTCCTGGTGCCTCTCATGGTCCCGTCTTCGTGGTGTCCAAGTTGTGCTGGGTTCTTCTGCAGGCCTCACTGCACAGAGGCAATACTGTGCTCCCTGCAGAAGAATCAGGATGGCTTCCCTCTTCCTCACTCTGGGCCATGCTTTGTCACACTAAGTAGCCCCATAGCCCCAAAGTAGCTCTGTGTGGGTTGTTACTCCCCATTCCTGGCTACAACTGCTCTCTCCAAAGGACTCCATGGGACTGGCTGAGGGGCCCATTCCTGACAGGGACATTTGGCTATCTTCTCTATCCCAGAGTCTGGTCCGAATCTCCTCCCTCTTCCTCCAGACTCATGAACTTCAACTCATGCAAGTTGACTTCTTAATGGTCAGCTCAATAGTCATGTCTGGAGATGTCTGAATACCAAAAGCCAACATTTGCTCAGCCAGGCACTATTCTAACCACTCTACACGAACTAAGTTATTGAATTCTCCCAACAGCTCTGTGAGATAGGTACTGTTATTATCATCTACTTTTTAGGGATGAGGAAACTGGTTGAAAGGGCTCTATTTGCTAACGGTCAGCTAGCTGGTGAGTCACAGAGCTGCTACCCTGATCACAGGTTGTCCAGATCCAAAGCCGACTGTCTTCACTCCTCCTTGGACTGATCCTGTGATGTAGGCCACGGAGGAGGCAAAAAGGAGGGGGAAATTTAAGAGAAGATGAGGGTAGACAGAAAAGAAAAAGAAAAAGGGAGAAAAGAGAAAAATAAAGAAGTCTCCAGCTCCAAATGTTTGCATGAGAAATCATTCAAACGTAGCTCTATTAGACTGAGCTGGAAGGAATCTCAGAGATTCCATCCTCCTGCTTTCACCGAAGTAAAGACGGAGGCCCAGAGGGTGAAATGATTCATCCAAGATGGAAGTATGCATATTTTGAGAGCATAACGAAAAGGGAACCAAAAAAACAAAAAAACAACCAAAAAATACACAAAAGGAACTAGCTAGAAATAATTTCTAAAATGTAGATTGCTCGAATTTTCCTTTTGTGTTATAAACTGAAAAAGAAAATACTTCTTATTAACTAAGAGTTACTGAGTAATGGTGAACACAGAAAGTTTGCTAACTGGTCCCTTTGAGTGTCACATCAAATAAAGAAGTTTTTCTAGGTAGAGTTGACTGGAATTTGGGGGCAGATGCTCTCTCGCTTCATTAACTAAAAAGGCTTTTATTGAGCATCTCACTTGTGGTCACAGTTTGGATGAGAGGCATGTAACAGCATGGCGGGGTGAGGAGTGGGATGACAAAGTTGTGCATGGCGTTGGGGCTGGGGCAGGATCCATCTGTGTTTAGGCATCAGGCTAGATCAATGATTAGGAAGCAATAAGCATTGCAAACATTAGGCATATGTTCAAACATGAATCACCGCAAAAAGGCTGAGGTTAATGTGAACGCCTCTCACTTCCCTAATAGAAAATCGAGCCAGCCCGCGCCTCTACCCACAGACTCAGCGAGGCCTGTGTGGTTTCCGTGTGGTCAGAAGCATTAGTTAGGGTCTTGTCCATATCTATTAGGAGGGAGGAAGCCCATTTAGCAAATTAAAATTGTTTTTATTCCCCCAGCTAATTGTTTTCTAATTGTTTAAGTAAAAGGTTTTGGTCTTGATTAGAGGCTTTTAGTAAATTAAATCTGTTCACATTTCTCAAGTCTAATATTTACGCAGTTATGGTTAGTGAAGTTTGCTACGGCAAGGGTTTTAAAACCTAAATGTGGATGCTGAATAGGCCTTAGCGATCATCTGGCTCAACCCTTTCATCTTACCATTGAAGGAATGGAGGCACAGAGAGGCTAACAGACTTATCCAAGGTCACACAGCTTGACAGTGGCAGAAGCTGGGTCAGAGCAAGGCCTACTATCCTAGGCTAACCATTTCCAGGGAAACATAATGCAGAAGGCCTTAATTAAATATTTAACTTCAAAAAGAGGCCATGCACAGAATAAATGGGGCAGGCAGAAACATTACTTAATATGTTTTATTCCATAATATAAATGATACATTTCACACTTTTAATGCAAACTAGATAGTACTTGATATTTAACTGAGAAGTTATTATTGGAAAAATTTAGCATACTGATTTGAGAAATTGAGTCAAGTGACCTAAAGATGATATAATATTGTACACAAGTGGGCACATGCTCCTTAAAATATATTCAATATATTCAACTATACTTCCTAGGTCAAATGTGAAAGCAAAAAACAAAGTTGAGGTGCTGCACCAGACACAAAAGGACAAATACTGTATGATTGTGCTATAATGAACTAAATATATTATGTGAAATGTAAATACATTATGTGAAATATGAATATGGGCAATATTGTATATATAAGAATGTTTTTCTTTGAAACTGAAAAAATGTAGGCTAATACTGCAAAATGTTAATATTAGACCAAAAAAAATTACACTAAGTGAAGGAGACCAGACACAGAGCTCTACATATTGCATGATTCCATTTATATAAAATGTAAATATAAGTCAATTTATAAAGATGAAAATAGGTTAGCAGTTGTGTAGGGCTGGGGAAGGAATGCTAAGGGGTGTGGAGTCTTTGTTTTTGGAGTAATGAAATTGTTCTAAAATTTTTGAGGTGATGAATGTACAACATTGAGATTATACTAAAAGCCATTGATTATACACTTTGGATAGATCATATGGCATGTGGATATATCTCAATAAAACTGCTTAATAATCAAATAGATAATTGTGCAACAATAGCCAGAAATAGCGGCTATATACAGCAGGGGAAAGAGAGAGAGACTGAGAGGTGAGGAATTTTCTTGTTTGTTGGTTTGTCTGTTCATTATTATTATTATTATTATTACTGAAATAATGAAAATGCTCTAATAGTGATTGAAGTGATGAATGTACAATTATGTGATTATACCAAATACCATTTATTGTACACTTTGGATGAATTATATGCTTCATTAACATGTATCAATAAAATTGATTTGTTTAAAAAAAAAGCTCAAGTGCTGCAAAATTTCCCAAAGTGTATTCCATGGAACCCCACATGATTCAATGGAATGGTAATGGATCTTACAAAAGGGAAAAATGATTTCATAATCAAATAAAGTTGGAAAACACCAGGTTAAGCAAGATTACATAGATTTTTCCTTCTTCCCTTCTTCTGTTTTCTTCTATTCTTTCTTTGCTTTAACATCAGGCCATCTCATAGCCTTTGGCATTATGAATCACCTGGTGGGGGAGGAGAGGATACAGCATTTTATTCTGTAGTGCAGTGGAAATCCTCAGACAATGCAGCAAGGCATAGATTGGTTACCTCTATTTTGGATAGCAATTTGGCAATGTCTGGGAAAACTGAAGTCAGTCATAGAAACGTACTTTTTGGAATTAGTGTTGCAAGAAATATACCTTAAGAGAGAGCATCATCCTGTTCCACTTCTGAGTGCCCCGCCCCCAGAGAAGGAGGGACCAGACGTGGCAGATGAATACTCATGAGACCTCCGTCTCTGCAGTCCCTGCCTCCACGCCTGATCTTTCCTTGGCAGTCCCTGCCTCCTTCTTCCCTGCAGCTCTATTTCCTGTTAAGGTACTAGACACTACCCATGCAGGCCAGGATCTTTTAAAATGTAATAGTGGGAGCTGATGTGGCTCAGTGGTTGAGCGCTTGCTTCCCACATGGGAGGTCCCAGGTTCGGTTCCCAGTGCCTCCTAAAACCAAAGCAAAAAAACCCAAACAACAAGCAAACAAATGAAAAAACCAACTCAGGAGTTCAATCCCCGGCCCCGGTACCTAAAAAAAAAAAAAGTAATAGTAATGATTTATGCTATTTTATTTTTAGTGTAAAGTAAAACTATTTTCTATAATTATTATTTTTATTATTATTCTATTTTATTCTGTTTTTATTATTTTTATTATAATTATTATATTTTATTATAATTATAATTATAATTATAATAATTATTATTTTCTATAATCAATAAGATGAATTGAGCTTCCAACAAATTACAACATTCCTTCATTCACATTTATTCAGCTACACTACATATCAATCACTGTGTTAGTCACTAGTGATGCTAAAGAAAGAAGACTTCACCTTTACCACTGAGGAATGTGATATTAAACGTGTTGGGCTGACAAAACCATATAATAATACATGTTGAGTGCTTGCTATGAACAAAGCATTATTCCAACTAAGGTCATATGTATAAACTCATTTAACCCTCACAACAACCCTATGAGATAGGTTCTATTATTAGTCCCATTTTACAGATGAGGCAATTGATGGAAGGATAAGTTACAAAACATGCCCAAGATTGCGCAGCTTGTGAGTGGATAGCCAGGGCTTGAAACCAGGCAGATTAGCTCTTTCCATCTCTGCTCTAGACTCCCTCCTGGGAGTAATGCATGCTCTATCTGACAAAAGACTTTGGGAAGACAAAAAAGGAAACAACCAGTTTCGTGTGTGGGGAAATAGGGAAGGTTTTGAAGACCAGTGAAATTTGACGAGCACCTTGAAGAATGAACAGGTGTTTACTGGATGGAGAGGAGGAAGGGAGGGACTTTGTGGACAGCAAATAGTATTAGAAGAGAGTTCAGCTCAGCAGAGAGCTGCTCTCGTTTCCACCCAGGATCTGAGGGAGGTTGGCTGAGGCCTGGCAGACATTTCTTCCGGTATAGGGTTCTGGCCTGGCCCTCCGGGAAGTCTAGTGTCTCCTCTGTCTCCTCCTGGGCCTAAGCACTGCTCTCTCCAGCAACTCTCAGCCTATCCCAACATCTTCTCAACTTAATCTTTATCTTTCTTTGTAAATTCTCCAGCCAGGTTGTCCTCTCCTCTCCCCTTCCCCTAGCTTCCACCGCAAGCTCCCTCTGTCATCAGTTGGGATGATCTCCATGGTTATTGTAAGAGGGAGGGCCATCCAGCTTTTCTTAGAAAACAAAGAGGCACCTCCTGCTTACATGCAGACAGGAAGCTGATCTCCTGGGCTTTCTGGTGGAGCACAAACCTGCCCAGTTGCAAAGCTCTACAAGCCATGTGTCTCAAACTCTCTCGTCTCCAGGACGGATCTGTGAGGCTCCCAACAGCAGACACAAACTTCTCCCTCACTTGTGCAGTCACTTCTGTTATTAACAGCCTTGTAGAAATAAGCTTCCCTTATTGAAATATGGAGTGACTGAGAATAGAGCCCCGGGATTTATTGCTCCACATGGCATGCAGATATAATTTTTATTTAGCTGCTGTGATGACAAGATTCAGTAAGAATTAGACAAGTAAGTCTGAATTACTAGGCTAAAACAGGATGTCCTGGGTGAAGTCAGCCCCTCTGAGAGGACACCTGATTAGCCTTGGCCCCCCTGGGGACAGGAGAGGTTTGGAGTCTATTTTCCATTGACTGACTTGGAAAGGTGGAGACGAATTTGACTAAGGGAATTTCCCCCTCTTGG
>JAQZBX010006866.1:36466-52096 GCA_029593785.1 Cabassous unicinctus | reverse complement strand
TTTTTTTTTTTTTTATCAGGGAAGGGTGTTGTATTTTCTCAAATGCTTTTTCTGTATCTATAGAGATGATCATGTGATTTTTTTCTTTCAAACTGTTTATGTGGTGTATTACATTGATTGATTTTCTTATGTTGAAACATCCTTTCCTACCCGGAATGAAACCCACTTGGTCATGGTTTTTAATTCATTTGATGTGTTGTTCAATATGATTAACTAATATTTTGTAGAGGATTTTAGCATCTAGATACATTAGAGAAATTGGTCTGTAATTTTCCTTTCTTGTGCTGTCTTTGTTTGGCCTAGGTATTAGTGTAGAGTTGCCTTGATAGAATGAGTTAGGCAATGGTCCTTTTACTTCTATTTTTTGAAAGATTATAAGCAGGATTGGTGTTAGTTCTTTCCCAAATGTTTGATAGAATTCACCTGTGAAGAAGTCTGGTCCTGGGCTCTTCTTACTTTGTGTATTTCCATCTTCTCTCTTTATTCCTTGTTAGTCTAGCTAAGGGTTTGTCAATTTTATCGATCTTCTCAAAGATTAAGCTTTTGGTTTCATTTATTTTTCTAGTTCTGTATTATTTTCTATTTCATTTAGTTCCTCTTTAATCCTTGTTATTTCTTTCTTTCTACTGCCATTGTGGGTAGTTTGTTGTTCTTTTTCTAATTCCTCCAGGTGTGCAGTTATGTCTTTGATTTTAGGTCTTTTATCTTTTTTCATATATGCATTTATGGCTATGAATTTCCTTGTCATTACAGCTTTTTCTGCACCCCATAGGTGTTGGTATGTTGTGTTGTCATTTTAATTCATTTCAAGGTAATTACTGATTTCTTTTGAGTTTTCCTCCTTGACCCACTGTTTGTCTAAGAGTGTGTTGTTTAACTTCCATATCTCTGTGCTTAATCTTGTTTTCTGGTACTTCCAATTTCATTACATTATGGTCAGAGAAATTATGTTGTATATTTTATATCTTTCTGAATTCATTGAGAATTTTTTTCTGTGGCCTAGCATGTGGTCTATCTTGGGGAATGAGACATGTACACTTGAGAAGAATGTATATCCTGCTGTATTTGTGTATAGAGTTCTGTTTATGTCTATTACATCCAGATCCTCTAATGTATTATTCAAGGTCTTTTTTTTTTCTTTATTGATTCTCTGTTGAGATGTTCTTTCTAATGGTGATAATGGTGTGTTAAAGTCCCCCACTATAATTGTAGAGGCATCTATTTCTCCTCTTAGTTTTTACAGTGTTTGCCTCATGTGTTTTGAGGTGCCTTGGTAAGGTGCATAAATGTTTATGATTGTTCTTACTTCTTGAAAAATTACCCATTTTACTAAAATGTAGTATACATCTTTGTCTCTTACTATAGTTTTGCATTTAAAACCTATTTTATCTGATATTAGAATAGCTACTCCTGCCCTTTTCAGGTTATGGTTTGCTTTTAAGATTGTTTTCCAGCCATTCACTTTCAGTCTCCTTGAATCCCTGGATCTAAGGTGGGTTTGTTGTAGACAGCATAAAATGAGTCATATTTCCTTACCCATTCTTCTAATCTGTGTCTCTTGACTGTTGAGTTTAATCCATTAACATTCAGTGTTATTACTTTCAAGTAATCACTTACATTAGCCTTATTTTGTTTGAATATATATATGTCATATGTTGTTTTTATTTTCTTTTTGTTATTTTATTTGTTCTGCCACTCTCCTCTAGCACTCTCTTTCCTGTTTTTTCCTTTCAAGCTGCAGAACTTCCTTTAGTATTTCTTGAAGGGCAGGTTTCTTAATGGCATACTCTATTAATTTCTGTTTTCCTGTGAATATTTTGAGCTCCTCATCATTTTTGACTGCCAGCTTTGCTGGATAGAGAATTCTTGGCTGGAAGTTGTTTTTTTTTCTTTTAGTACCTTAACTATGTCATATCACTGCTTTATTGCCTCCATGGTTTCAGATGAGAAACCAGCACTTAATCTTATTGAGCTTCCCTTGTATGTGATGGTTCTCTTTTCTCTTGCTGCCATCAGTATTTTATTATTGTCTTGAGCATTGGACAATTTGACAAGTATATGCCTTAGAGAAAGCCTGTTGGAATTTACACTCTTTGAGGTGTGCTGCATTTCCTGGATATTTACATTCATCTCCCTCAATAGGGTTGGGAACTTTTTAGTCATTATTTCCTCCAACACTCCTCCTGTCCTCTTTACCTTCTCTTCTCCTTATGGGATGCCTATAATGTATATGTTTGTGGGTTTTGTGTTGTCATTCAAATCCCTATGACCCTGATGGATTTTTTCTATATTTTTATCTATCTGCTCTACTATGTGTTTGATTTCAGATGTACTGTCTACCACATCGCTAATTCTTTCCTCTGCATATTCAAATTGCTGTTATGTGCTTCCAGTGTCTTTCTGATTTCTTGGATTGTGACGTTCATCACAGTCATATCTGCTATCTTTTAATGGGTATTTACAGTTTCTTCAGGATGTCAACCCAGTGTCTTCTTTATATCCTTAATCTCTTCTTTCACTTCATTAACTTGGTCCATGATATTTGTTTGGACAGCTTGATTAATTGTTCGATGTTCTGCATCTCTTCCTGGTTTTTGGTTTTTCTTTGGACTGGGCCATGTCTTCCTGTTTCTTGGTATGGTTTATATATTTTTTTGCTGTCTGGTCATCTTTTTATCTTGCTTGGTTTATTCAGTTGGTTAGCATCTCTCTCTACTCTAGGGTTTTGTTTAATTGCTGTTTTTGTGTGTGTTAAGATTTTTCTTTGATATTTTGTTCTTCTTGTTCTATTTCCTTGCTGTTTTCCATGTCCCTTTGAAGGAAAAAGATTAGGGCCAGAGAAAGCAAAAGAGGTAAGTAAAGAAAAAGGATAATAGTAATAATAACAGTAAAATTTAGAAAAGGAACTGTATAAGACCTAAGAAAATGAATATTTAACTCATGTAAGCAGTGTAGACTAAAGGGAATAAAGAAGTGGGTTACCTACAATGAAATGGGAAACCCAATAGAGAACAATATATAGAATGAGAGTAAACTGAATAAAATTAATGCAGGATGAATGAGATTAACTCTCTGAAGCAGTCACTTTACAGGTTTAAATGTCTCTTAAGTCAAAATCCAATAAGAAAGACCACACAATTTAATGACATTTTTGTGTCAAATAAAGCAATAGAATAATAATTAGAGAGAAAACTATTATTTATTGAATACAATGCAACAGATACTATGTAGCCCGTGTCTTGTTTAAACTTTATAAGAGTCTTATGAATTAGGTAAAGCTGTTTCTGATTCCAAGATAATTAACTGAAGTTTAGAAATTTAACTGTTTCCCAAGCTCACAAACTAGTGAATACCAGAGGTAACATTTGAACCCATGTTGTTGGCTCCAGACCCTACTTTTTTTCAACAATT
Source organism: Cabassous unicinctus (assembly GCA_029593785.1). Taxonomy (NCBI): domain Eukaryota; kingdom Metazoa; phylum Chordata; class Mammalia; order Cingulata; family Chlamyphoridae; genus Cabassous; species Cabassous unicinctus. Next base: position 48,685 of record JAQZBX010006866.1, on the reverse strand, counting down.
TCTAGTGGAGATAACTAGGCAGTAAATATGTAAACATGAATAATCAAGATAAATTCTTACAGTGAAAAGTGCTAAAAATGAATGAAACATGTGATGTGATAGACAGTGACTCGGGGGCAGGGGCCACTTTACATTGGGTGTTCAAAGAGACCCAAGAGAGAATTTGCAGTGTTTATCTAATCGTGTCCAGAGATGAAAGCAAACAAGTTTAAAGGACAGGAGTAAAACCACTAGAGGTATTTGTAGTCATGAGAAGGTGAGTTTTATTTGACCTGGATGAGCATCATTCTCCACACTCTTCTATTCTGCCTCAAAGTTCACCAACAATCTTAGCTGTATTATTATAAATTCAGCTCTACATTGAAATCAGGATAAAGATAAATAACACATTTCCTCCAGCAACATTCTTTTTCAGAAAACTTTGTGTATCCTTTGTGGAAATCTCTCTCTTTAGTGGAGAGATTGTGCTGTGTTGTGCAGTTCACAACATAGATCTTCAATATCCCTCTTCATGGACTACTTTTCTTTCAATCATGACAATTTTTCCCTATGTAAATGCCCTGTATTCACTTAGAGCAACTGAGCTAAGATGATTGGCAGAAGAAAAGTTATCTGTTTAACCAAATTTACACAAATTTTAATTAGCCTTTCCATGGTTTACAAGGTCCTGCACAATATATTCCCACCCAAATACACATCTCTATGATCTCATCTCTCCCCACTCTTCCATGTTCACTGTGTTCCATTCACCATGTCCTCATTCTGGCTTTTGGACTCTTGTGCTGCTTCTTCCCTCTTACTGAAATGCTTCACCTCTAGATCTTCACATTGCTGATGTGTCATTAGTCTACATTTCAAATAAATTAGCCAAAATCACAAGCTAATGAATGTCTGAGGTGGGGTTTGACGCCATGAAGTTTGGCTCCAGAACCCAAATTTTCAAACACTTTCAAGTGGAGAGTATACGTGAAAAATAAGGAAACATAAATAATTGAGATAAGTCCTGAGTATAAAAACTGCTAAAAATTTAGTTTTCTTTTTACAGAGGATTTCCTTAACTATCCATTGTTGGAGAAGATGCTGAGAGTCAGAGTATAAAAGGTTAAGCATTCAACAAGCATGCTTGCTGGCAGAGGCAAGTTAGTAAATGTCTCCAAGGACACTGCATACTGCAGATATCAGTGGGAGGAGGCAGAGCGAAATGAACTCACCACACAGATGTTATTGTCTGAATTCCCAAGAAAAATTGTCTGGGAACTCACAAACAGGTAGCGCTCTCATGCACCAAGCTGAGATATTAGATAGACTAAGGCATTTAGGGCTAGAAACAATGTTTATACTTATGCCCCTTGGTAGACTGCAAGAGAAGGCAGTGTTCTTGCTGTAGTAAAAGAAACATAGTGGGAGAGAAAGGTTAGCGGGGGAAAATTTATGCACGGTTGTAAGCAGAATAAAAGAGAGGGTCACAGTGATCTCGGGGGCTGTGTTTTTTGCCTGAGTAAGCTGCAGCCCTCTACTTCATATGCATTAATTTGTCTGACTGTTCCTTTGCGCCACACCCTGACAACAACAATCCATTGTAAAAATATCTTCTGTTTCCTTGAGTTACTCTCTATGACATTATCCTGTTACATTTTCTCTCCATAATTTTTACAATCTAATTCATGTGTTTATTGTGACCCCCTCCAGCAAATAGACTGTCAACTTCATGAATGTAGAGGCATTTTCTTTTTTAGGTGACTGCTCCATCACCAGAAACTACAGGAATGGTTCGCATAGAAAAAAAAAATGCTTAATAAGTATTTCCTGAATAGATGTTCATCATATCCATTTAACCTTCTAAAGAGTAACTGCTTTTGTAAAAAGGACCCCTGTTAACTGGAATGCTTCTGAAATTGTTGACATTCCAACCCTGGTATTCACTGAAATGGAAAACTTAAGTTATTTTGGAATATAAACCAGGTTTCTTATTGAGGACTCAGAATCATCTCTAATTAGTTTACTTAGAATGGCTTTATTATAAACAATTAAATACTTTTAAGATGCTTTAAAAAGGCTGGAGTCAGAGTCAAGATTCAGTGATGGGGGAATATGTGGAGAAGGATGTACCTGGGCCATGCTTACATGGCATATGAATATGTTCAAGTGGTCATGGGGTGTTGTCTCAGTGGTGACCAACACAATAACTGAAAGAATATTGAATTCCCATCCTGGGAAGCCCTGCTACATTCTCTAATAGAATGTCAATATTCCCTAGAGCACATGGGCAGTACCTAGGAGGACAGTCCATTATGTCAGGCTGATGATGTTGATGGTTATACTTATGAATATTGTTCTTATGAAATTAACAATTAGCCTAGTAATATATGTTGCCTAAGAGTTACTCCTGAAAGCCTCCTTGTTGCTCAAATGTGGTCTCTCTCTAAGCCAAACTCAACATATAAACTCACTACCTCCCCTGCCGCCTCACCTGGAACATGACACCCGGGATTGAGGCTCTCTGGCATGGAGGGATTATTACCAAGCACCAATAGCCATGCATTTGGAAAAAGACCTTGACCAAAATGTGGAAATATAAATACAAATGAGTTTTTATGGCTAAGAGATTTCAAAGTCAGTCAGGAGATCTTTCCAGAAGTTATACTTATGCAAGTCTCAGGAGGATCTCATAGACAGCCACAGCAAACATTGCCTCAAACAGCAGTGCTCCTGAGGGCTCTAGAGACATCTAAATACCATAGGTGGGGTAGACTATCTCAGGAATTCGACATCCTGTCAGTGGATCATACTTTGATATATATGCTCCCCTATGAGTTAGACTCATTTATAATTTCCCTACAAATGGCTCTTGGTGCCTTTTATTTGAACTTATAATTAGAACCATACTTGTTAAATATATGTTCCAGAGACTTAAATCTTCAGTCTATTCATATGCCAATTGAACCCTGAATGTCAGCAGAGGTGTAACACCTACTTTCCACTTCATTGGACAATCCCAAGACAACTAACAAAAAGATGATGATGGACAACGTCCATCCCAAAAAACAGAATATCTACAGTTCCATCCATCTGCCCCTTGGGATCTAAGGCCCCTCTCCATTAGGAAGAGAATGAGCATCATTATCTCAAAGTCCTCAAGAATAAGAAATGAACAAACATAAGGGAGGAATGCAGCTATGTACTAAAGTAGGTATTAATATTCTAGAATAATAACCTTGATATAAAGGCAGTGGCCACCAGAAATTTTGAAGGGAGGGAGGGGGAAGGATAGGTTTAACATTGTGCATTTTTGGGACATGACATTGGAATAGTACTGCATGGCATTGCAATGATGGATACCAGGCCATTATACATGTTGGCAAAACATATATAATTGTGTTGTGCAAAGTGTAAACTATAATGTATATTGTAGACCATTATTATTAGCAATGTGTTCAACAGTTGTAACAAATAAAACACACTAATTAAAGATGTTGTTAATAGGGAAACGTGGGGAGGAGGAAGGGGTAGGTTACATGGGAATCCCCTTATATTTTCAATGTAATGTGTATGTAATATAAAGCTTCTTTCAAAACAAACAAACAAACAAAAACCCTGTCGGGGGTGGAGATTGAGAAACAGGGAACCACATTCAGAAGTCCACCTTACATGACTGCCCTGCTAAGTTAGCTGCTGTTTCTGACACCACAACTGTGCTGCCACTGGTCAAACAAGAAAGCTGCTACCTTTTCCCTTGATTTCAGAAAGACCCAGGGTTCTGTTGTACCCTAATCAGTACCCAGCCTCTTATCAGTAATTTCCAACTCAAAGATTTGCACAGATGTACCTGGTTGGCAAAACCCAAGTCATGTCTGCACCCCAGCAGCAGAGCAGACTGGGAATTGTAGTTTCTTGGTCTTTATGTTTGGAAAATGGATTCACACATTAGGAAACTAACAAAATTAGTGGGATGCCTTCAAACCCATTTTAGTAACCATACACCACTAATGTTCAGTACAGTCATGAGAAAATATATAATTTACTCCATACATAGTTTTTTAAAATTTCTATAACACTGTTTTTAGCCCTACACATAGGGTAAAATGCCAGACTTAAAGGACCCCAAGGAAGTTGGAGAGTAGGAAAAGTATTGCAGTTGATTCTATAGAGAGTAATAGTCATATATTCATGTAATTTTTACAGAATATCTGCTGTGCAAGGTATTTTGCTTAATGCTGAATTAGAAAGACATGTGAATAGAATAGTCTTTAACCTTCTGGGGCTAGAATAGTATAGCATATGATATGTTAGCAATTCTCAAGGAGTTCTTCCACCTTGATATTGAGATGTTTGGTTAGATGTAAACCTCCTCAATTACAAATTGTTTTTCTAATTTTATTTACTGACCCTTTAAAGGGATTTTAAATACAATCCACATCCCTTACCAAGGTCTATACTGCCCTCAGCATTTATTTCCTATATGTCTCTTAAACTTCAGTTTGTTTTGTTCTGTCTCTTTCCTAGTTACCCTCCAATACACTAACTTTTCAGTGTCTTAAACTTGCTGAACTTTTTTCAAATTTAGTCCTTCCACATGTAACAGTACTTCCCATGGTAGTGATATCTCATCCTTTGAAACTCTACTTAATATGATCTTTATAAACAGCTTTTTCTGCCTGCCTTATTGAAATGTAAAATTCTTCCTCTTATTTTCCATCATAGTACTCTGTTTTCTTTATAGAACTTATCAGACAGTAACTACTTTTAAAAGTCATTCCCTTATTTATTATCTATTGTAAGAATATATGGTCTATGCAGGCAGGATCTTTTTAAAAAAATTCTGGTTTATTAAATATTATATCCCTAGCTTATAGCATAACATCTGGCACATTATAGGTTCTCAATTATTTTAATAATGTATATTTGAAGAAATATTAGTTATTACATCTAAATTGAAGTTTAAATTCTAACTTATCTGTGGCAGTTTGAGATTATTTTATGAATCCCAAAGAGAGAAAAATTATGTTTTTAAACTAATCTAATCCTGTGGGTGTGATCCCTTTGATTGTATTAAAAATCTGTTGAGGGTACTTTGATTAAATTCAATAAAGTCAATTTAGGGCTTTTGATTGGACTATGTCAGTGAGGCATGACTCAGGTTGATTCTCTGTACCCTTGCTGGGTCTGATATATACCCAGAGACACAAAGAGAAATACAAACAGACACAGAGTAAAAGGAAGCTGCATTTTTTTATCCTGCCCTTGTGAGAAGAGGACTAGAGGATAGCTTAAGCACAAAGCCCCCAGAAGCTGGGCCCATGGAGCAGATCAAGAAGAGACAATCCTAGCCTGGATGCTCACAGCTGAGCTCAAACCTTGTCAGAGATTGGTGACCATCTTGTTTCAACACATGGTAGCTGTTGAAAGCACATCTTATGGTGCCTCAATTTGAACTTTTCTTGGGCACGTTGGACTTGTAACTTTTACTGTAAATAAATCCCTTTTATAAATGCCAACACATTTCTGGTACTTGGCATTCACAGCACTTTGGCAAACTAAAACAATATCTAACCACATTTAAAGACAAAATTGAGTATTAAATAAAAAGAAAGAAAAGAGTGCAACAACAAAATAGGAAAATAAGTGACAAATTCGTCTTTTTTTAAATTACAAACCTCTCATGCTGTCAAAAGCCTCTCTTCTTTTTTTTAATATATATATTTTTTATTTTTTTAAAGATACTTAGATTACACAAATGTTACACAAAAAAATAGGATTCCCATATGCCCCACTCCTCACACCTTCCACATCCTCCCACATAAACAACATCATTCATTAGTATGGCACATTTATTGCAATTGATAAGTCCATTGTGGGGCATTTCCATTGAGAATGGACCATAGTACACATTGTATTTTACACTCTTTCCCACACATTCTGCAAGTTACGGGAAGATATATAATGGCATATATCTGTCATTGCAATGCCATTCAGGATGATTCCCAAGTGCTGAGAAAGGCCCCTCATTACACCTGCTTTTTTCTCCCCCTGTCCCCAGAGCCTCCAGGCCACTGGCTCCACATCAATAGTGTAATTTCTTCCACTGCTAGAATCACAACAAGTTTATTGTAAAATACCAGTATGTCCACTGTAGTCCATAGTTCATTCCAGAATCCTGAGGATTCTGGGATGGTGATATTCACTCCACCACTAATTGAGAGGGGGCTTCGATCGCATACAGCTGATGAATGGGACTCTCTTGCTTGCAGTTGTAGGCTCTCCTGTTTCCTGGGCATGGTGTTGTCAAACTTTACCTCCTTGTTAGTTGTCCTGAGGGAGTCCAATGAACTGGAGAGTAGGTGTTGCAACTCCCCTGAGGCTCAGGGCCCAGCTGGCACATGGATTGCCCAAAGATTCAAGTCTCTTGGATGTACACCTACCAACTCCAACCAAGAATAGGTTCAAATAGAAAGGACAGATGAGTCATGTGTAGGGAAGCCAGTACTTAGCCAGTACTGTCACTCTCAGGAGAACAAACTCCAAGTAGGGCCCACTGGCAAGGCACCAAACACTGGAGCTATCTGCCCTGACTATAGGACATGGGTGTCTCCAGAGCCCTCAGGAGCCCCACTATTTGATGTAGTATGCACTTTGCCAGTCTATGAGATCCTGCTGAGATTTGTATAAGCATTACCTCTGGGATGACCTCCTGACTCACTTTGAAGTCTCTTAGCCACATAAACTCATTTGTCTTGCCCTTTGCCCCCTTTTATTGGAGGTCTTTTTTCAGTGGCATTTCTAGTTGGTGCTTGGTAGTAATCCCAATGTGCCAGGGAGGCTCATCCCTAGGAGTCATATCCCACGCTGGGGAGAAGGTAATCATTTATATGCTGAGTTTGGCTTAGAGACCACATTTAAGCAACAAGGAGGCTCTCAGGAGGCAACTCTTAGGCACCCCACAACACTAGGCTAAGTTTCAATTTCAAGAGCAACCACTTACAAGCATAGTCATCACTATCAAGGGCCCATCAATGGACTATTCTCCTTTGCCAGTCATTGCCCCTGGACTTGGGGGACTGTTATTGCTACATTAGAGAATGTAGCAGAGCTCTTCAGGAAGGGAATTCAATGTTCTCTTGGTTATTGTATGAATCTCTACCCACTGTGACAATGCCCCAAGAACATTTGAACTTATTTATATACCTTATATGTATGTCCAGGTGACCTTTATCCCATGTATCCCCATCACAGCCACCCTATACTGATGATCCTCCCCTTTCCCAGTTGTAACCCTTCTGTGATCTAAAGCTTCTCAAAAAATGAAGCCAACAAAATAGCTAAATAAAATTAATAGGAAAATAAAATAATACTGAAAGGTTTAAATAAAAGAAATAAAATAAATAAAAATTTAAAGAAACCTAAACTAAACTAAAATTTTTAAATTGGTAAATTAAAGAATAATGAAAAATACTTAATTTTTTTTACATTTTGCCTTTCATCACTGTAATATCTTTTGTCCTGTAAGTTCAGTGACATTTTCTTCCATTTTTCTCCCAGTGTCTTAAATTTTTTCATTTTGTTTCCAAAGAAGTTTTAGGTGTCAATAAAGTCCCATACAGATTGCAGGGGATACCCATATACTCATCATCCTCCCCCTTTTCCTCCTTCCCCCTTCCCCCTTTTTATACGTGGATGGCACTTTTGTTACAACTGATATGCAAACAATGAAACTTAGCTACTAACCATGGTCAATGGTTTACATTATGGTTTACACTTTAGACCACACACTTTTATAAATTTTGATGATATTTATAATGGACTATGTCCATCATTGCAAGATCATGTAGAACACTTCCATTGCCCACTAAATACACCCTGTTCCATCTGTTCTATTCCTCCCTCCACCTCCACTCAGGGCCCACAGCAACCACCAGGCTTCACTCCTTGGATGACAAGATTCATAGTTACTTGCAGCAAAACTGAGGTCTTGACACATTGGTTTGTCCTCCCCTATTAAGAACCACCCATGCTCTCAAGAGACTCCTTTCCCTCTATTTGAGAACTTATCAGTGCTCCCCAGGATGGGAGTCAAACACCTTCCCACTCATTATGTGGGTCTCCACACAATGATACAACACATTATGATAAAATGATCACTCACATACTCCCTAGAAGCCTGCCCCAAGTGTGCCCTGTCCTGAATGCCCCCCATCCAACACCCTAAACCAGTAACACTTGTCATATTGCTATAAGAGCATTCCCAATTTTGTACTTTCAACCACATACCCACACTTCCCCAGTGTTCATCTGGTCCCTCCCCCAACCGTTCCCTCAGCTCCATGGGCAGTCCAAACCACCCTCCCTGCTCTACCCACCTGTCAAACCTGCACCACCCAACCCAATAATATCACTACCTTCCTGTCATATCCCTTCAATGCCCAACTACACACTTCCACCTTATCATATATTACGCCCATATGGGCATTGGCTCACAACCTTTTTCTCCCTTTCTATTTCCTGTAAACCTATCTTCCAGACAATAGTTTTCTGAGTCTGCTCAATTTGCTTATTTCATATCAGTGAGGTCATATAATATTTGTCCTGCGATGCCTGGCTTGATTCACTCAACATAAGGTCCTCAAGATACATCTATGTTATCTCGTGTGTTAGCACTGTATTCCTTCTTACAGCTAAGTAATATTCCATTGTATGTATGTACAACATTTTGTTTATCCATTCCTCTGTTGATGGGCATTTGAGTTGATTCCAACTTTTGGTAATAGTGAATAATGCCGCTATGAACATTGTTGTGCATATATCTGTTCATGTCTTTGCTTTCAGTTCTTCTGGGTATATACCCAGCAGTGGAATTGCTGCATCATATGGCAGTTCTATAGCTAGGTTTTTGAGGAACCACCAAACTGTCCTATGCAATGGCTGAACCATTCTACATTCCCACCAGCAGTGGATGAGTGCTCCCATTCCTCCACATCCTTTCCAACACTTGTAGTCCTCTATTTTTTTTTTTTAATAGCTGCCAGTCTAATGGGTGTAAGATGGTATCTCATTGCAGTTTTGATTTACATTTCCCTAAAAGCTAGTGATGTTGAGCATCTTTTCATCTGCTTTTTAGCCATTTGTATTTCTTCCTTGGAGAAGTGTCTTTTCATTTCACTTGCCCATTTTTTCAATGGGTTGTTTGTCTTTTTATTTTTGAGGTGTAGGATTTCTTTATATATGCTGGATATTATGCTCATGTCAGATATATGGTCACCAAATATTTTCTCCCATTAGGTAGGCTGCTTCTTTACTTTCTTGATAACTTCATTTGAGGTGCAAAAGTTTTCAATTTTGAGGAGATCTCATTTATCTATTTTTTCTTTCGCTGCTTGTGCTTTGGGTGTGAAGTTCATGAAACCACTTTCTGTTACAAGGTCCTGTAGATGTTTCCCTATATTATCTTCCCAAATCTTTATGGTCTTGGCTCTTATATTTATATCTTTGATCCATCTTGAGTTGATTTGTGTATAAGGTGTGAGATGGTGTTCCTCTTTCATTACTTGATTGGTTTAGCAGCTTCTTTATATTTTTATATTCTTTAAAATATTTTTTAGAAAATCCCAGAGAATGTAATTAAGCAGAAAGTAGTGTTAGACATACTCCAATTGCAGAATTCAAAATTATATGCTGCAGTTAGAAGGGATAAAAGATCCAGTGTTCATTGCTCATATAGAGGAAAAAAATTTTCCTTAAAAAAACTGTCATAACTACTTCATGAGATGCTTTATTACACTTAATACATGATATAAAAAAAAGTCAGTATAATATCCATAAAATGTAAAACATGTCTACTTTTTTCCATTACAAAACTCTCAAAATCTCAAGTACAACTAATTTGGCCAGTTCAATACAATAGAATTAGATGGACAAATTCTGAATTGATGCTTTTTCTTTATCTAAGATTTCAGGAAAGAAGTTACTTGGAAAGAATTCACCCATAAATGTGTAGTTCTATCATCTTAGGTAGATAAAGAATTTGTTTGTTTTTCTAATAAATTATCCTAACAAAGGAAGTTTTTTTTTTTTCTGTTTGCATTGTGGAATTCCTTTCAAATAGATGCATAGTTCAAATGATAATTTTCTGGAATATTGTTAAGAAGAGCCTGTGAAGAAAATGGATACACATAGATATAGGAAATCAAATTTATCTCCAAGAAAAACGCAGATTTTTTCCTTCTCTGGTCATGTTGAATTGGATAATGAATTTCCAGGTCCTTACCTGTATATTAAAAAGTCTCCTTCAGAGTGTGAAAAAGTTCAAAAGGTAAGACTTTAACAGTTAATAGTTGAAACCAAGCTTTGTCATTATGTTAATTTTTTATTGTGTAAGAATTTATGTCACTTGAACGTGTAAGAATTGAAAAGTTGAAAAAACTTCTGCTGGACACACAGGGGTTTTGAAGTCAATTGAAATTATATACCATCTAGTTCTTAAAAATATGTGACCTTGAAAAAAGTTTCTGAATATTCTGAACCTCAGTATTTTCAAGTATAAAATGGGAATAATAATATTTATTACTGGAAGGATTAGGTGTATATATAATTTAATTATAGACATAACATTTGATACATAGTTTTCATAACAAATCATAGGTGTTATTGCAAGGCTATAATTTCTTTTCATTAATTCTTTTGTCTATTTCATTGGAACTAATGGAATGAAAGATGAGTTGTCTTAGCATGATGCTTTACATTTCAGAGAGATATAAAGTTATATATATATGGTGGTTTGCTAAAAATTAAGCTTTCAGATACTTTATAAAAAAGGTAGGCTGATTTCCCAATTTGTTACAGACACTATACTAGATATGCTTTCATACATTTTAGCTTATTAGATGCTCACAAAAATTCATTAAGTTATTATTTTAATCTCATTTTACTAATGTGCAAAGTATGAGTCAGAGTGATGACTATCACTTATTTCAGCCCTCATCATTTGATTTAGAAAAATATAATTATACTGTTTTTTAATATATTTTATCATGACATTTTTCTACATATATATTTCCTACATTATGAATGCTATACACTGAGTAAAATCAAACAGATTCTACATGTATACTAATAATGTGGTTTATAAAAATATCAGTAGAAATTGTTTTTTTGTGTTTCATGGATATTAATTAAGTCTGTTGAGTGACGAATGAAACATTTGTAAGCCAACGTAAAAGGCAACCTGCTAAATGGAGACTTCCTCAACAAAAGTTGAGCTTCATTGACAAATAAGAGGAAGAAAAACTAGGAAGTTATTTTTCAATCAGAATAAATGATATGGTCATGAATAGATAAATTCTCAAATGAAATCATTAGCCATCTTAGGACCTCAAGAGGTGTGTGTCCAACTAGAAAAAAAGGAGTATAAAATGGCAAATAGGTGACTGTCAACCACCAAAATTACTGTCCTCTGATGATATGGCCAATGGAGCAATCCTTGAGCTTTAACGAGTCAGTAGATGTGATGACTTGGTATCTAACTTATTTGAAACCTTAACACAATAGAGGTGTTCTAGAGAAATTTGTCAAAGAATGAATAAATTAAAAATTAAACTTACATTTTCCCTAACATTTATCATTATTTTATAAATAAACTGCTTCAGAATTCTGAAATTAAGATATATAAAAAGAATAGATTAAACTAAAAAGATGGAAAAACATTTTGTATATTTGAGTAATAGCATAAAATTGTATTAGAATTAATTCAGAGACTTGTAAAAAGTAAATGAGTAGAAGTAGCCTGAAACCAAATCCACTAGAGTCTTGTAAGTCAAGGAAGGAAGATTGTACTCTATTTAGTTTATGACAGAAATACACTGTAGGGTTTTTGAGCAGGGGAGCGGAATCATTGGAATCATATTTCAAAGGATCATCTGACTACTGCGGATAATGGATTGTTAAAAGAGAAGAATAAAAGCAGAGCGACCAGGCAGGATGCTATGGCAATGAGTCAAAGGAGGTATCAGGGAGCTAGTCAATATGATATGAAATGTGATATATTTTGAAGGTAGCATCAGCAGGATTTGTTAAAGTTATCAGTAAGTGATGTTAGTGGAATATGAGGATGAGCTACTTAGTTTGAACAATAACAAGACAGCGGTTTCATTTAATGAGAGGGGAATATCTAGTAAGAGGTTTACCCATAAAATTAAAAATTTAGTTTTAGAAATACCAGTTTGATATGCA
>JAQZBX010006866.1:0-36366 GCA_029593785.1 Cabassous unicinctus | reverse complement strand
AAATGTGATATATTTTGAAGGTAGCATCAGCAGGATTTGTTAAAGTTATCAGTAAGTGATGTTAGTGGAATATGAGGATGAGCTACTTAGTTTGAACAATAACAAGACAGCGGTTTCATTTAATGAGAGGGGAATATCTAGTAAGAGGTTTACCCATAAAATTAAAAATTTAGTTTTAGAAATACCAGTTTGACATGCAATTAGTAATATCCATTAACTCATTGCATGTATAATCTTGAAAATTAGGGGAGCTATAGGGACAATGGTCACAAAATTGGGACGCTTTAACATTTTAGTCAGGAAAAGCAGGTAGATCCAAGCAAAGAAAATAATGAGATTTCAGTGAGCTGGGATGAAACCCAGATCAGTGACCTTGGATTTATAACCTTCCATTCATTGTTAGTTGTACCAACTTGAGCATGTAGATTACCTTAAATGGGTCTTCAATTTTATATGATAGTGACTTTACACATATTACGACTTTCATAGAATTCCCTTCTCATCCTCTCTTGTTCTAGCCAATTATCAATTCTTGTAAACAAACCAAAAAACAACCTTCCTTTAGGAAGCCTTCCTGATAGAAGTTTTATTTAGATTTTCCTACAATATGCATCCATATCACCACAGGAAGATATTTATAATAGTAAATTGCACTGTTCAGTATATGTCTGAGCCTATTACTATGTATCAAATCACTCTAAGCAGAGAATTATGTCTTAATCAACTCTGTAATTACAATGTTCATGTTTGTTTTGAGAGAAATAGATGCTTACACATTTTTTGATTGAATGAATAAAAAAGGTTATTCTTATAATACATTTGAAATATTCACTGCTTTTAGATAAACTCCTTCTAAAATCTGAAATCAATACCTATAGAAGAATATGAAACCAAGAAAAAATGTGACTTATTTTGTCCTCCTGGGCACAGAAGGAACAGAAAGCACTTTCTATTATATTCTCAGTATTCTATATTTTGGTCATGGTGGGAAACTTACTCAATGTTGTGACTGTAACTGTCAGTAAGTCCCTGTGCTCACCTATGTACTTCTTTCTTACCAGTTTATCATTTCTGGATGTCATTTATTCCTCAGTCATTTCCCCAAAGTTTATTTCAGGCTTGTTCTCTGGACAAAAGACAATATCCTTCCAAGCTTGTATGATCCAGCTCTTTTTGGAGCTCTTCTTTGGTAGATCAGAGGTCTTTCTTTTGTTGGCCATGGCATATGACCACTATTTGGCCATCTGTAAGCCTTTGCATTATCTGATTATCATGAGGCAATGGGTATGTGTTGTCCTGCTAATAGTTTCCTGGATTGGGGGTTTTCTGCACTCAATTATTCAAATGATCTCTCTTCATGGGCTCCCATTCTGTGGTCCTAATGTCATTGATCATTTTCTCTGTGACATGTTCCCCTAATTGAAACTTGTCTCTACCGTCACTTATGTTGTAGGACTCTTTGTGGTGGCTAATGGAGGGCTGATCTGCAGTATTGTATTTCTGCTCTTACTCATCTCTTATAGTATCATTTTGCACTCAAAGAACCTTAGTCAGGAAGGGAAGAAGAAAGTCTTCTCCACCTGTGGTTCCAGTATCACTGTGGTTGCCTTCTTCTTTGTTCCATGTATTTTCATGTATGCAAGACCTGCTAGAAACTTCTCTATTGACAAATCATTAAGACTGTTTTATATAGTCATAACCCCCACTAAACCCTTTAATATATACTCTGAGAAATTCAGAGATGACAAGTTCTATGAAGAAGCTCTGAAGAAGAAAAGTCAAATTGGGCAATAAATGAATGCATTGTATTCCATGAGGAGAATCATTTGGCTTTAGTAAACATCCTCTTGGGACCCAGAAGTTCCCTTAAATCTATTGCACTTTTTCATTTCCTTCGAAGCAATTATTAAAATTGGAGATATGACAAGGCTATTGACTGCAGTTTCCATATTTTTAATAGAACGTAAGCTCAATACTGTCTTGTTTGCCACTCCACATAGAAAGACATTATGAATATATTGCAGTGAGTCAAAAATAATATGTAATGAATTATTGATTTTAAATTTCGTAATTGCAATGATTTTAACTAATTCCTGCTCTGCACAGCTGTCATGTGATGACAAGTTTGTGGCCTCCTCTAAAGGTAGGCCTGAGCTAAAGGCTTGGTCCATGCCAACATGAGAGCCTCTTCACAATCTGTCTGCCCTTATGTCGCCCCAATGTCATAGAGCACCTCATTTGTGACTCACACTCTGTGTAAGTTAGCCTCCGGGGTCACCCATACTTTTGGTCACTGTGGCTGCCAATATCAGGTTCAGTTATCTGTTAAACTTCCTGTTTTTGATGGTCTCCTAGGTGGTCCTCCTACAAACATTTCAGATCTCACAGAGGAGTTTCCAAGCCCTGTCCACCTGTGCTCTCATATCACTGTGGTCATCTTGTTATTTGTGCCATGCATGTTCATGTATCTGGGCCTACTTACCACCTTTCCCATGGTAAAGCTGTGGTTGTGTTTTGTACTATCATAAATCCCATGTTAAACTCCTTGATCAACAATCTCAGAAACACAGTTGTGAGAAGTGCTATGAGGTAGTATGGGCAAAATTTTACTTTGGAAATAATCACAACCATATAAAATGACTGGATCCCTTTATCATTAGGAGAAAAGAAGGCAATTTCTCTGGTCAGGACCAAGTGAATACTACACGGCAAAATTACTTTGATGGTGGCATATAAGCCTATGGAGTAAGGATTCATGCAGGAAATTATTTATCTTTATAAAAATAACCACTTAAATTAATTCATTGAAAGTTTATTTGACAACCTTTATTGTCAGAATCAGAGTTCTTGTTAAAATTATGATTCCTTAGAAACAGCCCTAAAGATAGTTTTTGGAATGATTTATCTGAATTTTAAACATATTTCACAGATGTTCCTGAAGTAGATGATCTTGGCACAGAATTTGAACAATAGTGTTATAGATTATTTGCACATCCTCAACCTATTATGAAGTTGTGTTATGAAGGTCTTTTCTGGGAAGTACCCTTCATAGAAGAAGCTATGAGAACAATGAAACTCTCTAATCTTCATAAATAATGCAATATAAGCTCACTACATTTACAATTGGGAGACAAAAATAAAATATTCTGGGAAAGTAAAAAAGATTTGGATTTTTATTCTCCGTCTTCTCTTTCTGTACTTTCTAATATTCTACCACATCTGGTCTAATTATTTCTTTATCTTTTTCTATCTCCAAAGGAAGTATCTATCATTTCTTCGTGCTGCATTATTTGGTCTAAAATTCATGTTCATTGTCAAATTCACTGATAATTCACATTGAATGCCTTGTATTTACAATTTTGATATATGAATAGCATATTATATATTATTTCTTAAGTGCATTTTTAAAAGGAAATGGTGGTAGGGTTTGTATACTATCATGTTTAAGAGCATAGAATCTGCTTCAGACAGTCCTGAGCTCAAATTTTATTTTTGCCATTTATAGTGTGAACATTGGCAAAACACAATCTCTTTAAGTTTCAGTCAAAGGGAATGATAGAGATGTTATTAGGATCAAATCAAATAATCCTTGCAAAGTCAATGCACTAGTTGTTCAAATGTTAGTTATTGTAAATATTCCTTATTACCAGAATCTCTGAAATGATAATAGATACCATTATAGTTGATGTAAAATTTTTTTTTAAGTCATAATTTTTCTCTCCCTACTTAGAATTCCCTTAAATTTGACTGGCCTTGTATGAATTCTTGGGGACTGGAACGGGCTCCTGCTCTGCCATTCCTGAGATTTTCTCCCCTGGTTTTCAGATCTCCACTGATCTTTTGGCTCCAAGATCTTAGATCTCATCCAATTTTGGCTCTGATTTTCTCCTGACAAATCCTGTTAAGGGTCATAGAGATATTTTATTATGAACCTGATATTAACAAGCAGACTCTCAGAATATGAACAGATTTGAAGGGTAGTATTTGTTCAAAGTGGGTAGACTTGTGCAATGGTTAAAAGACACTGAGTCAGATTTTTCTGGTTTGAATGTGACCTGGGCAAGGTTTTTGCTGTTGTTGTTCATCTGTTAAATGGTACTAGTAGTAGCCATCTCAAATTAGTTGGGCCAATTAAGTGGGTTAATGTATAATGTATTTCAAGTACTTATAACCATGCCCAACACATAGATAATATCTTTATGGTTTTTTAAAAGAAAAAAATATTGACTGCTATTGACCCATTCCAATTGGGGAAGATATGGGCTGACACCTTTCCTGGAAATATCAGGACTTCATCCTCTCTGAGTTGGACCTCTGTAGATGTTGCTCTCATCCCTGTTTCCATAGGGGAAAGGGATACCTTTTTGTATGAACAAAGCTATATAACACAACTTTTTCTGTGAAATTCAAATAAGGACTTTACGGAATTTCAGGGATATTATTTGGCTACTGGAGGTACTATAAACAGCAGAGTTTCAGAAAATGTGAAAGGATTACTAGACTGGAATGAACAGTCTAGAATCAAATTTCATCTCACCAGTTCTGACAGCACTGCATGAATTTTACCACCATTGTCTTATTGCAATCCTGGTTCATATGTACAATGACATTGTAGTACAAAATTCATAGGGCTATATTAAGCATTAGATGAGCTAAAGTGTGCAAATCATCCAGGAGAGTGCCTGGTATTTAATAAGTGCCTAATTGTCACAAATATATTGTTTCTCTCACTTCTTCATAAGCATCCCATTTCTGTCCAACTTTTTACAAATGCTATGACTTATTTACTATTTAATTGTAGATAAACATTAGGAGGCTGTGAGGAACTTTCAGAATTCTGAGAGCAAAACTTATAAAATTAATGCAAAATGGATGAGATTAAAGTCTAAAAATTTCACCTTAAAACGTGAATGTCCCCTGTATCATAATGAACTTATGAAAGAACCCCAAATATAATGAAATTTTTGGGACAAATAAGAAAAATGCAGCATGATAATTAATAATTGAAGTAAAAGCTATTGTTTATTTACTACTAATCAGAAAGCACTATAAAGGCATTGTCTTGTTTAATCCTCATAAGAGTTCTTGAAATAAATACTGTTATTTCTATTTTCTAGAAGAATTATTTCAAGCATGGAAAATGTAATAACTTAACCAAGGTCGATTCTATTAGTGAATGCCTGTGGTGGGATTTATTTATTTATTTATTTATTTATTTATTTAATTTTTTTTAAAGATTTATTTATTTATTTATTTATCCCCCCCTTGCTGCTTGTGTTTTACTGTGTCCATTCGCTGTGTGTTTCTTCCGTGTCTGCTTATCTCCCCCTTGCTGTGAGGTCCTGCTGCATCAGCCCACGGCGCCGCACGGTCCAGCCTGCTCTTACAAGGAGACCCCGGAAAGTGAACCCAGGACCTCCCCCATGGTAAACGGGGGCTCTATTGATTGAGCCACACCCGCTTCCTGCTGTGAGGTCTTACTGCATCAGCCTACCGTGCCGCCCGGGCCGGCCCGCCTGCCCTCACAAGGAGGCCCCGGGAAGCGAACCTGGGGCCTCCCATATGGTAAACGGGAGCTCCATCCATTGAGCTACACCTGCTTCCCGTGTGGTGGGATTTAAACTTACTATTTTGAATTTAGAACTTGCACTCTTAAGCAGTATGTCATTTTTCATATTAATTGCATATATCAGAGTAAAGAACACTTTCTAGTTGAGAGACATAGGCATTAAGTAATTAAACAAAGTAAAACAAAAATGGCATAGACTCAGAGTGAAAAGTGCTAAAAGAAGTGGAACAAGTGATATGCAAGAAAGTGATTTGGAAGCAGGGGTCTCTTTAGAGTATGCAAAGAAGAGTCAAAAGTAAAAATGCAGTGTTTATCTGCCCATATTCAAGGATGAGAGACATCGAGGTGAAACAACATGAATAAAACCATTAAAGACGTGTTTATGGATGAGGGGAGGGGAATTTTATTTGACCTGAATGAGTATGGTTATCCACTCTCCTCTATTTCAACTTGAAGTTCACCAAGCAACTTTATCCATATTCTTATTAATTCAGGTTATATAAAATCAAGATGGGAAATATAACAAGTACTCAGATAAACCATCTTCACCCAGCAGACTGTCCTTTCAAGTGATTGTTCTTTCTGGTGACATTTGAAATCTCCTTTGCAGCTAACAACATCGATCTGAACATTGCCTCTTCATGACCTGAATTTAGTTTAATTTCCACCATTTTTTTCCAAAGTAGAAGTTCTTGCATTCACTTAAAGCATCTGGAATAAGATGATTTTTAGAAGGAAAGCTATCTGCTTAGTTAAATTTGCTCTAAATTATAACCAACTTTTCATGGCCCATAGATTTCCATGACCTCCTCCAGTATTATTCTATTCCTTGTTCACAGTTCTCCAGTTACAATAGACTTCCTCTTACCATCAAGTCTTTTTTCCAGCTCTTATTGCTTCCTGAAATGCTCCTCCTACTCTAGATCTTGAAATTGTTGACTGGCCATCATTACTCAGTCTACAGTTCAAATGCCCCACAGGTTGAGGAAATTTCCTTAAGCACTCATTATAAAGCCCCTCTATCTCCTTGAGTTACTATCTATCATATCACCTATTACATTTGCTCTACAGTATTTTTCCAATATGATTTATCTAATTTATTTGTTTATTTTTCATCTCTCCCAGCCAGAGGGTAAACTCCATGAAAATAGAGGCAGGGCCTTTTTTGTTCACTACTGCATCTGTATCACCTAAACCAAGTTTGGAAGAGAGTAGATTAAATGCTTAATAAATACATATTGGCCATCATCTCCACTTAATCCTTTTAATATCAATTGGATTTTTTAAAGGACCCTTGCCAGCTGGAATGATTCTGAAGTTGATGGCATTCCAATCTTGGTATACATTGAAATGGGGAATTATAGGTTGGTTTGTTATAGCATCAAAGTTCTTAGCTGAAGATACGAAATTATCTGTAATTAATTTAACTGGAAAGTAATTATTAAATGAAATTAAGTATCTTAGCCATCTTTAGAAAGGCCATAGTCAGAGTCAAGGTTGAGCCACCAGGAGCCACATGCAGAAGTTCCCCTGTACAGGACTAGCAAGCTAAGGGAGCTGCTGCCACTGCTGCCACCAAACCCTGCTGCCACTGGCTGTCTTAGTCAGGGTTCTCCAGGTAAACAGACGGACAGAAAGAGATGGGCAAGCCCAAATGCCATAGGGCAGGCTGCAAGCTCGGAACTCTGATAAAGTATTCAATGAATTCCTTTGAAAAATGCTGAGCCAGCCAGGAGAAACTGGCTGGCTGAAGTAGAGAGATGGAAATTCTCCCTTCTGTCTTTAGAAATCATCTCTTCTACTTTTACGGCCTTCAACTGATTGGATGAGACTTTTTCCTTCATTGTTTAAAGCAATCTCCTCAGTTGATTGTGGATGTAATCAGCCATAATTACCATTAATTTACTGAAGATTTAAATCCATAAATTCTCCTCACAGTAACTATCAGGCCTGTATTTGTTTGATAAAACAGCTGGACATGATAATCTATCCAAGTTGACATAAGAACCTAATCATCACAAATCACTTTTTGTCAACTTGGCACCCATATACGTCTCCTTAGACCATAATTAATCTCTAAATAAAAACAATAACAGACAGTTTTAGTTTCCTATGCTGCTCAAAGCAAATACAATGAAACAGGTAATGTTAAACAATGGGAATTTATTTGCTCATGGTTTTGAGTGAAGGAAAATGTCCAAATTAAGGCATCATCAAGGTAATGCATTCTTCTGGAAGACTTGTTGTCAGCAATCCTTGGCTCCTCTGACGCATGGCAAGGCACATGGAGGAATTGCTGGTCTCTTCCTTCTCCTCCAGGTTTTGTTGTTTTCAGCTTCTTATTACCATGGTTCTCTTTCTCTCTAAATTTGCTCTGTTTATAAAGGATTCCAGTAATAGGATTAAGACCATCCCTGACTTCATCAAAGGGTCTTATTCACAATGGATTCACACCCACAGGTATGGATTAGATTTAAGAACATGTTTTTCTGGGGAACATACAACTTCAAACTACCACACTGACATATTTTCAACTGACAATATTCAGTTGTCCTGTGTACAACTGGAAACACATTAACTTTTCCCAGAAGAGGGTGCAGGTTTTAGTACTTGCAAGTCCAGAAAACAATTTGAAACTTGATATCCTATAACTTAAATACTCTGACATAAAGTTAATACAACTTACGTTTTTTGATAAGGTGATAAGATATGAAAGAAAACAAAGATATTTGCTTTATGAATATATGCAAAAATATTCATAACAAAACAAGGAAATCCACTCATGGCTATTTTAGTCTTTGTTTCTATAATGGTCATTTGGTCATAGGTTGTATTTATAACTACCTTATTTTACTATCCATTCATTGCATGGTATTTGTTTTGGCAGTTAGGAAACTTAAACACTGGCCAAACAGTGAAGCTGCTACCACTCTTCCTGACCTCAGCACCTCCCTGACTCTTTTGAGCTTTTACTAGCACCCAGCTTGGTATAACTAATTTCCAACACAAGGTTTTGAACATCTGTACCTGGTAGGCAGAACCCAAGTCACATGTCTATATCCTAGAGGCAAGGAGGACTTGGAAATATAGTTTCTTCAATTTTATGTTTAGAAAATATTCAATACATGGGGAACTAATAAAATGTGCAGGGTGCATTCAAAAGGTTTTGGACTGATGTCTACTATAGTTTGGTCATGAGCACTCAGAATTCTTTTGTTTTATCCTACAGACATTTCTTTCTACAAAACTGAAGGGAATCTTTGTCTTTGTTTGTCCTCCACATCGGATAAAAAGCAGATATAAAGGACCACAAGAAAATGAGAGAGGAGGAAAATTATCTCAGTTGATAACTTAGAGTTAAGTTTATAATCATTTGAATTTACTGAATAATTTCTATGACAGATGTTGTGCTTAGTTCTGAAACATAAAAGGAAGGTAGTCTTTTACCTTCTTTCACTAGCACAGCAGCACATATGATTCCATAGCAATTCTTAAGAGCTCTGCTTCCCCAATTTTGAGATGTTTGGTGAAGAGGGGGACTTTCTTAATTAAAAAATAAATGCCTGGGAAATACTGTTTACTCCCACTTTAAAAGAACTTAAAATAAAACCCAAATTCCTTGCCAAACACTGTAATGTCCTGCAGTACTGTGTGGTGCATGTTTGCAACCCCTACTTTTCTAGTCTCTCCTTGTCCTATTTCCCCCCATTCACAGTGATCTTTCTGTGCCTTGATCTTTTCAAAGTTGGGACAGTACTTTTTATGGTAGCAACTTTTCATCCTTTGTATCTTAGTTTAAATATCACTTTTCAAAAATGGCCTTCTCTAACTGCTTCATCCATCGTAGTTTCCTCCTTCTTGTTTTCTGTCACTGTCCCCTGTTTTGTTGTCTTAACAGCACTTACAAGAGACTGCATTTGCTCTATTAAGTCATTCCCTTGTTCATTGCCTGGCTCCATTATAAGGATATAAGGTAAATGTTAGCAGGTTATTTTTCCTGATTTTTTTTTCTTTTTTGTTAACTGTTATATATCCAGCTCATAGCATAGCACCTGACACAATATAGGTGTTCTATAATTTTTGAAAACATAATCAATAATTGAACAAGGAATTAGTTTTTACATGTAAATTGGAGATAAAATTATAGCATAACTAACATTTCAAAGCAAAATAAATTAAGTACTAAGTAAAAATAAACTAAAACTTGCTATGGCAAAGTGGGGAAATAAATGATGAATTCATCATCATGGAGCAAAGTGACTGTAATGATATATTATTTTTGACTAACAATAATCTCACAATCGTTCTGAAATTAGTTTTTTCTCTGTGTTACATCTTCTTGGCCCTAATTATGGAATGGCTCTAGAAGCATCATACATACAGATGCTCTTTTTAAATTTTGTGGAAAATCCAAGTAAATATAATTAAGCAATTAGCTGCTTTGGATACACTCCAATTGCACTACTCAGTAATAAATATTGGGGTTAGAAGGAATAAAATGTTTTGTGACGCTTGCTCTATTGGTGAGTAGATGTATTCTTTTAAGTACTTATATATAACTATTTCAGGAAATGATTAACTAGTTCTAAAGCATGATGTTTAAAAGGTATTAAATGTCCTCTCAATTTCTCAAGTACAGCTTGCTAGACCATAACCAATAGAATGACATAGGCAAGAAAATGGAAAGATAATTTTTTGAAATTACCTTAAAAAGAAGTTAATAGAAATATTTTTCTTCATTAGGTGGTATCTTCTTATGTAGATATGTCATTTTATTACATTAAGTAATATAATTCCCCATGAAATAGATTCCCACACAATTGCGTAGTATGATTTCCACAATTAATATGCAATTGTGTGAGTATCTATTTCATGGGCAATTATATCACCTGAAAATGATATAAAGTGATTTATTTTGTCCTTCTGGGCCTCACGCAGAATCCAAAGGAACAGAAAGTACTTCTTTCTATTATCTTCTCGCTCTCCTATATTTTGATCATGGAGGGCAACTTACTCATTGTCATGATTGTAACTGTCAGTAAGTCCCTGGGCTTCACTATGTACTTTTTTCTTGCTGACTTGTCATTTATGAATGTCATTTATGCCTCAGTCATTTCCCCCAAACTGATTTCAGGCTTGTTCTTTGGATAAAAGACCATATCCTTCCAAGCTTGTATGATCCAGCTATTTTTGAAGCATTTCTTTGGTGGATCAGCAGTCTTTCTTCTGCTGGCCATGGCATATGACTGTTATGTGGCCATCTGTAAGCCTTTGCATTATCTGATTATCATGAGGCAGTGGGTATGTGCTGTGCTGCTAATAGTGTCCTGGATTGGAGGTTTTCTGCACTAAGTCATTCAACTTATCTCTCTCCATGGGCTCCCATTTTGTGGTCCCAATGTCATTGATCACTTTTTCTGTGACATGTACCCTTTACTGAAACTCATTTGATCTGACATCTATGTCATGGGCCTCTTAGTGGCAGTCAATGGAAGGCTGATCTGCAGTATTGTGTTTCTGCTCTTACTCATCTCTTATGGTGTCATTTTGCACTCCCTAATGAACGTTAGTCAGGAAGGCAGGAGGAAAGCCCTCTCCACCTGCAGTTCCCATATCACTGTGGTTGACTTCTTCTTTGTTCCATGTATTTTTATATATGCAAGACCTGCTAGAAACTTCCCTGTTGACAAATCATTGAGTGTGTTTTACATAGTCACAACCACCATGCTAAACTCTTTAATATATGCTCTGAGAAATTTGGAGATGACAAGTGCTATGAAGAAGCTCTGGAGAAGAAAATTCATATAAATAGTAAATAAGTGTGTTATCCTTGATAAAGAGTATAATTTGATTTTTATGATATACCTCATTCAAACCCAGAAGTCACCTTAAATATGACACCTTTTACTATCTTTCAAAGCATTTATCATAATTATAATTAATTAATTTCCTATTTAATTAGGCTTTTGATGGCAATTGCCTTACTAGAAAGAAAGGTAGGCAATGTCTAATTTATCCCTCTACCTAGAAAATTGCAATGCATATGTAATGACTAGTCAATAATTAATATGTAACAATGAATGAAAATTTAAAGAGTTATATGGTGTTTAATTTCTGCATTATCTATATTAATTTTGCTCTCAGTCAGCTTTATTTTTAGTTAAGTTTTTATCAAGGATGTTCATTCTTTTTATTATGCTAGTTAAAATATTTAATGCTATGCACACTGTCCTCTTAATTCAATTCCAGTTATATTACATATAGTTTTTTTAAAATGCAATGCATCTACCTTTTAAAATAAAACAATTGAAAGAACAATAACAATAAATATTATACAGGAAAGCTATACAAAATGGTACAAAGTAAAAAGCAAATCTCCTACCCATCTTTAACCAAATCTCCCAATGCTCTTACTCAGGGACAGTCATTGACACTATCTTTAAGATTCTTAAAGGATACTTTTTGGAAATAAAAGGATATTACATTTGTATGTGTGTATATGTCTCAATGTATAAAAGTTTGCATTTTATTATTTAACATCTTCATGATCTATCTATATCAGTCCATATAGAACTCACTCCCAGCTATCCTTATATTGCAAAATATACCTTAAAAGTGCTGTACTAAAATTAGTATATCCCTTTCTTTTCATGTTGACTCCAATCTTTTTCCATGACAGATAATTATACAGTAACAATGTTTTTGTATATGTGCAAGAAAGAGTTTCTAGAATTGGAATTGTTGAGTCAATTGGTATGTGATTTCAATGCTGATCATCATACTTAATGTCAAAATGCCTTCGATTGCGGTTTTACTTAATATACTCCAGCCCACAGTCTGCGAGAAGATGTATTTATCTATACTATTAACAACTTATGCTTGATAGACATTTATGGTATTTGACAATCTTTTTAAGTCAAATATTGCATTTAATTTGTACAGTTTAATTGAAATGTTTTCAATATAATTGAACAGCTTTTAGCGTTTTTGAAAATTATTTGTATTTATTTGTGAATTGTTTATTAAGGTATTTTACCTATTTTCTTTGATTTGTTGATCATTTTCTTATTAATTTTTATGAGCCAATATACACTAATTTTTTCCCTTTTACTGTAATATGTGTAATTACTGTAATTCAGTCTTGTGATACATTTTTTACCTGTTTTATGGTAGGCAGAAAGGTGTTGTCTATGTAATTTTTTTTGTATTTACATATCAGACATCAATATTTTCTTTTGTTTTAATATCTTATATAAGTAGACTTAAATGAATTCAGTAAGAATTCATTATTATTGAAATATTTCTCCATATTTTTCGAGTTTTTTTAGCATTTTTGTGTTTTTATTTTTAAATTTAAATTTAGATTCATCTGGACTTTATTTTGATATAAGGGTTTCAATCAGGATTGCATTTTAAATTTTTCTTGATGTCTATTTTTATAGTTGGATAATTATCTTTTATTCACAGATTTAAAAATCTTAACTTTATTGTATTCCATAGTCTCACACATATTTGTACCCATTTAAGCATTCTATTCTGTTCCACTGATCTCCTTATTCATGTTCTAGTTAACACATGATATAATTGGTTTTTGATCTACAATACATTTTGATGTATGGTAATCATAGTACTCCCTCATTACTATCTCATAATAGTATTTGTGCATATTTGTGTTTTTATTAAATTCAAAATATGCTAGTCTAGTCACAAACTAAGTTGAATGTGATTTTATTTAGGAAAATTAATCTAAGGAGTTTATATATTTAGAGAGTAAAGAATTTGTATCCACAAAATGGATAGATATTTTGATTTGGACAAATTTAGACTCCTTACCTTTTCTTTCTGTCTTACTTATCCCTTATTGATGGCTGCTGTTCTTCCATGCTAATTGACATTCGTTCTGTGGGAAACACATCTCTTTCAGGGGTGTATGACTTAAAACTTTTCTAATCATCTTTTTAGTTATGCTGAGATCATGTTGCTTGTGTTGATGGCCCATGACCACTATGTGGCCATCTGCAATTTCCTGTACTACACAACCATCATGAGCTCATAGGCTTGTGGCCTTCTCATAGGAGTTTTCTGGGCTAGAGGCTTTGACCTTGCAACCATTCAGATCCTCTTCACAATGAGGTTGCCCTTCAGTGTCTCCAGTGTCCTACATAACTTCATGTGTGAATTGATCTCTTTGCTGAAACTTCTCTGCATGGGTACCTACACTCTTGGTCTCTTTGTGGCTGCCAACAGTGTGTTCCTCTACCTAGCAAACTTCCTCTTCTTGATGGTTTCCTGTATGATCTTCTTGTACACTTTGAAATCTCTCCCCTTAGAGGGGAAGTGCAAAGCCATGTCCAACTTTATTTCTCATATCTCTGTGGTTATCTTATTCTTCATACCCTGCATATTTGTGTATCTGTGCACAGTGTCCACCTTATCGATTGATAAAGTTGCGGCCATGTTTTATACCATGATAATGCCCATGTTAAACTCTTTGATCTACACTCTCAGAACTATAATATGAAAATGATATGAAGTTATTGAGGGGTTAAAAGATGATTTGACTGAGAAATAAACACAACCATATAAAATGACTTTATCTTTTTATCACTAAGAGAAAACAAGGTAATTTCCATAGAAAGTGAATATTTTGTGCCAAAGACTAGGTGTATGTTGGCATATAAACTCTTAAAGAAAAGGCCCAGGCAGTAAATTACTTATCAGTATAAAAATATCCAATTTTGATTAATTTAGTAGCCATTTGCTTGTCAATCTTTAATGTAATTTCAGAAACAGGTGCTTAATGTTTTTAACATACAGATTTCGAGGAAACAACTCTATAGATTCTAACTAATTATGACAATGCTTAGATTGATGTTTCTGCATTTTAAACAATTTGTCCAGAAGTTTCTGAAGCAGGTGATCTTTGCACACACTTTGAGCATTAGTGCTATTGATTATGTTTACAGTCAGTCAGTTAATTGATTCACATGATTAAGGCATTTCCTAGGAAGTATCTTTTATATCAGAATCTATGAGAACAAAGAAACTCTCAATATTTCATATACGTTGCAATATAAGTTCAAACTTTGCAATTACAAAAAAAAATATTCTGGGCAATAATATGTTTTGAATTTGTAATTTTAATCTTCTCTTTCTATACTTTCTCTTCTTCTCCCATATCTGGTCTTATTCTCTCTTTTTCTTTCTCCAAAGGAAAGGTCTACCATTCATCCCTGCCATTATTTGGACATTATGGAGAAATGGGTGACCAGGTTTAGTATGCTATAATGGTTATTATGAACAAGGTCTCTGCTTCAGACAGTCCTGAGTTTAAATCTTACTTTTGCCATTTATAGTATGAATTTTGGCAAAACATGATCTCCTTAAGTTTCATTTAAAGGGAATGATAGACATATTATCAGGATCAAATCAGATAATCCTTGTAAAGCTCTTAATACCAGTAATTTTTCAATAAATATTTGTTATTATAAACATCATATAGTACTGGGATTTCTGAGATTATAATAGACTGAACAATTGATCCTGAATGTTAGTATTGTTTGTTTGTTTGTTTAACTTTATTAGAATGGTCTTTACTGAGAAGAATAATACTCTGAAATTTGGCTGGTCTTTTAGGAGCTCTTGGGGCTGGAATGGACCTCTCCACCTCTGCCATCCCTGAACCTTTCTTCTCTTCTGCTTTTCTGATATTGTTGGTCCTGTGTTTTCAAGGTTTTGCAGCTGCTCCAATTGTTTCTCTGATTTTCTCCCAACAAATCCACTTTGAAGGCTCAAAGACTTCCACACAGCAGGCAACCAGAATACGAGGAGAGTTAAAATAAATACTTAAATATTTTCAGAGAGCATAGTATTGTGCAGTGGTTAAGAACAGACACTGGAATCAGAGTTTCTGGCTTTTGAAAACTGAGCTTAAAGCCTTATAAAACTTTGAATAATTAATATTTAAAAGTTAAGGAAGGAGCATATGTGGCTCAAGTAATTGAGTGCCTGCTTCCCGTATGGGAGGTCCTGGGTTCCGTTCTGGTACCTCCTAAAATAAAAAGGAACAAACCTACTAAGGGGAGCTGATGTGGCTCAGTAGAGAATGGTGGAGCTCAGGCTTCCTACATATGAGGTGCCAGGGCCCTTGATACCTAAAAAACAAACAAACAAACAAAAATACTTAGTGATGAATATTCTTTTCATGTAAAAAAGATTCTCAGATATTAAAAGCTCAAACGATTTTATGTTGATGACATTAGCTTCTTCAATCAAGACATGAACATCTTTCCAAATTCCTTGAGATATTAACAGGTATTCCATTAAGAAAAGGGGTTCTGTAGTTAAAAAAACAATCAAACTCTGGAAGCACTTTTAACTATATTGCTGTCTTGAAGATCTCTCACCTATGTTATTAAAACCTTTGAGAATTTCTGTAATAAAGGAATATTTCATTTTACATCTTTTTTTAATTGGAAAAAAAGTTGGCTGTGAGAGAGATCTGGGGAAATGATTTTCTTCATCTGTAAAATGGTAATGATAGTACCTATCACACAGTTGTTAAGCTAATTAAATGGTTTAAAATATATTAAGTGAATTTAACAGTGCCTGCCACATAGAAGGCATTATATAAATGTGTTTTGAAAGAAAAATATTGACTGTCACTGATCCAACTTATAGTTAAGGCAGATCTGGGCATTGATCTCTTCTAAAAATAGCAGGAGACTCATTATCTTAAGAGTCAGAAACTCTGTAGATCTTGTCCAACTCTCTCCTTAGGTGGAAAAGATACCTTCTTGCATTGTGATGTCACATTTCCCTTGACCTTCATGCATGACCAATTCATTGTGATGTCACATTTCCCTTGAACTTCAGGCTAGGACAATATTAGATTTTTAGGGCATTATTCAACTTTTTGAAGTCCTAAAGTCTACAGAGTTTCAAATGATGTGGAAAGATTTGGACTCTGCAGTCAAAAGAGCTACGATCAAATTCCATTCCATTCATTCATTTTTGTAATGCTGTATGCATTTCACAATCATTCAAGTCATTTTAATCTTATTTCATTAGTAAAATAACATAATATCTATTTTATTGTAATTTCAATCATTAAATGTCATATTTTTTACAAAGCATGCAAGACAGTGCCTGGCACTCGGTAGTAACTTGATAAATTTCACCCTCTTTGTTGTCTGCTAAGTTGTTTGTTGTCTGCCTGTTGTTTCCAAGTCAGTGTCCCATTTATATCTGACTTTTAAAAAACTGATTTGTATTTATTATTCAGTTGTTTAAAGATCCTATATTAGGAGACCATAAGAAACTTTCAGAATTCTGAGATCTGAGTAAAATTAATGAAAGATGGATGTTAGTAACTCTGTGAAGGATTCACTTTAAAAGTCTGAATGTCTCAGAAATCGAAATCAGGCTAAGGAAGATTCTAAAATTTAATGATTTTTCTTTGGCAAACAAATACAAGAAAATTAATACTTTTTGTGAAATCTATTACTTATTTACTACAATGTGGCAGGAACTATGAAAGCATTGTCTTATTTTATCCTATAAGTGTCTATGAAGTAGATTTTACTTCTGTTTTCTAGAAAATTAGTGTAAACTTGAAAAATGTAGCCCATCAGGTGCATGAGGTGTGATTTAAACCCATGTAGTTTGACTTAAGAGTTGGCCTTCTTAAATACTAATATTAATATATTATAATAGCATATACATGAATAAAGAAATACTTTTTTGAAGAAAGGCAATAAATATGGCAGTATGTTAAAAATAATAATTTAAACAAGAAAGTGCTAAAAAGTAAAAAAAGAAGTGATATAACACTGACTCAAGGCAGTAGGGGATCCTCTTTAGTTTTGATGTCACAGTGAACCAAGAACAAGAATTTGCATTGTTTAACCATATCCAGGGATGAAAGATAATGAGTGGAAAGGACAAGATTAAACCTATTAAAAGGAGTTATGTGGAAGGGGAATTTTATTAAACTTGAATGAGTATCATTTCCATTCTCCTCTATTCGAAATTGTAGATCACCTAGAAACTTTATCCATATTATTATTCAGCTCACATAAAATCAGGATTAAGAGGAATAAAACACAATCATCTTCACTATGCATTCTTTATATGTCTGTCATCATCACTCTGTGTGCAGTTCAAATTCCACCTCCTATAGAGGACATGAATACTGTCATTTAGTTATTCTTTTTATTGTACTAGTTACTAATACACTAGTTACTAGCATACTATGATACTAATATTTAATACTCTCTAGACTGACTTATTCTTTCAATTTTGGTTGTATTATATATGTTCTTTTTGTGTAATCTTTCTACATTTTAAAAATAAAATAATTAGTATACAATATTATATAGTACAAAGTAAACCATGAAAAATGGTATTAAGCAAAAAATAAATCTATCCATCCTTCACCAGAGTCTCCCAGTGTTACTTCCCAGAGGTAAACCCTGTTTTCTGTAACTTAAGATTTTTCAAACATCTTTTCAAATACAAGCATATGCACATACTGTGTATGCATATGTGTTTATATCATTAGTGTTTGTTAACATTTGCCTTTTACTACTTAGTATCTTGATGTACTTTCCATACCAGTCCATAAAGATGGAACACACTCTAAGTTTTCTTCATTATGCATGACTTAGTTTCCTAGCTGCCATCACAAATACTTTAGAAATGGATTGGATTAAGATAGATTCAAGTTTCAGATG
Organism: Cabassous unicinctus; assembly: GCA_029593785.1. Lineage (NCBI taxonomy): Eukaryota > Metazoa > Chordata > Mammalia > Cingulata > Chlamyphoridae > Cabassous > Cabassous unicinctus. Next base: position 18,063 of record JAQZBX010006866.1, on the reverse strand, counting down.
TTTGAGATTATTTTATGAATCCTGAAAAGAGAAAGATTATGTTTTTAAACTATTATATTTCTGTGGATGTGATACCTTTTGATTGCATTAAATTTGGTTGCGGGACCTTTGATTAGAACACTTGATGGGAAGCAGGAGTGGCTCAGTCGATAGAGCCCCCATTTACCATATGGGAGGCCCCGGGTTCGTTTCCCGGGGCCTCCTTGTGAGGGCAGGCCAGCCCGCGCAGCCTAGTGGGCTGATGCAGCAAGCCCTCACAACAGGAAGCGGGTGTGGCTCAACCGATAGAGACCCTGTTTACCATGTGTGAGGCCCCGCGTTTGCTTCCCGGGGCCACCTTGTGAGGGCAGGCCGGCTTGCGCAGCGCAAGGGGCTGATGCAGCGGGACCTCACAGCGAGGGGAAGATAAGCAGACACGGAGAAGACACACAGTGAATGGACACAGCAAGCACAAGCAGCAAGGGGGGGGGATAAATAAATAAATAAATAAATCTTTATAAAAAAAAAAAAGAACACTTGATAAGGTTGTTTTTGGGCTTTGAATTGGACTATGTAAGTGGGGTGTGATTCATGTTTAGTCTGCCCTTTGCTGTGTCTGATAAAAATCGAGACAGAGAGACACACACAACGAGACACAGAGAAAAAGGAAGCTGCCATATTTGATCCTGCCATGTGAGGAAGGATTACAGGATCACTTAAGCATGAAGCCCCCAAGAGGCTGGGTCCATCAAGAAGCTCAATAAGAGACAAGTCCTACGCTTGACAGCTTATGGCTGAACTCCGGGAGCTGGACTTTGAGAGATGGTAGATTCTGGAGGGGAAGGAAGAGACCTTGGCAGAGATTGGTGGCAAATTTCACCATGTGGCAGTAGATTTTGGTGAGAAAGCATCTCTGATCATCCCTGGGTTTGGGTTCTTTACAGGCTTGGAACTGTAAGATCTTGCTCCAAATAAATCCCCTTTAAAAAAATCCAACCCATTTCTGGTACTTTGCATCAACAGTACTTTGGCAAACTAAAACAAGAGTCTAGAAGGCTTGCTTCTTCTAGGGGTCAGTATCTTCTGGCTGGCCGGCATTCTTTGGCTTTTCCCTGTCAGTTACAGTGCAATGTCCTCCCATTTCTCTTCTGGCTTCTGTTAACTTCCAGTATCTTGCTTCTTCACCAGGCTTTGCCTTCACAAAGCCTCCAGTAATATGGTTAAGACCCAACCTCATTCAGTTGGGCCACACTAAAAATTACATCTTTGACAATTTCTATTTATAGTCTGTTCACACCCAAAGGAATTGATTAAAATAGAAAACATGACTTTTTCTGACCCCACTGAATTAAATTCCATCAAAAGGTGTACTATAATGAATTCATCAAGCCCTCTTCATGTTGTGTCCAATCTTTGTCTATGACAAATAATTTTGCAATAAATGTCTGTCCTTTTGAATATGTGCAATTGTGAGTTCTCAGAAGTAGCACTGTTGGGTCAAATTGTATATGCATTGTATTAGTCTGTCAAAAGGATGCTGATGCAAAGTACCAAAAATGTGTTGGCTTTTATAAGGGATACTTATTTGGGGTAAAAGTTTACAGTTACAAGGCCCTAAAGAATCCAACTCGAGGTTGCTTTCTCACCAAAGCAATTGCCATGACTTGAAGCAAGATGATTGGTCATATCTGCCTGGTCTCCTTCCTCTGAAGATAATATAATCTAATATGCCCAGAGGAACAGACCAGTTTACAAACATAATCCAATATCTATTTTAGGAATTCATAAATAATACCAAACTGCTACACTACTCATTCTTCTATTTTGTTTTATTGGTATAATAAAGGGTTTCAGATTCATATTACATTTACCCAGCACTTTATTCTACTGTATATACCTTCTTGTTTGAGAACTATTTTATGATTTCTTTCTTTCAGTTTTATGATCAGATTTTATGCTAAGAGATTATTGCAGTAGAATTTTTATTGCAGTATTAGTAATGCATACTTATCTAATAATTTCTTAAAGTAAAATCCCGAAGGGTAATCTATAAATACAATATATACTAATTTTTAAATATTTATTGTTAAAATATCAAGTAAATTGTGAAATTGTCAATTTAAGCAAATTTTATCACTATTTGCTAATAAAATTGTATGAAATATTTTATTTTTGTAATTTTAAGCAAGGCTTTTTAAATTGCAAATGAGACGCACTTATGTGACTTTTGACAATAGGGATTTATTATACTGGTACACAGAGAAATTAGAAAACCATCTAAGCATTTCTACATACAATAGAATTTCATTGCTATCAAGACCAACAGATCTTATGGAGAATGAGGACATACCACGGCATCATTCATGTTACACCCTGAACTCTAATTAAGATTATTTGGGCCTGATAATAAGGAAGAGCTGAAATAACTGTGACTTTAACAAGGTAGAGGTTTTTTCGTTTGTTTGTTTTCTGTCTTCAGAGGCTATTTGAATTTGGTTCCAAACATTTGGGGGCGCTGGTTCCTACTTCTCAGTGATGATTTGTTCAAGGCTTCCACAGTTGTGGTCTGTTCATGCTCACAAGGTAGCTTTAGATTTCCAGACAACTTGTCAGAACTCTAGAAAGCATAAAGGAGAAGGGCCTAAGGGAGCTTGAATTCTGCTTGAATCATCCTACTTCCTACAAGTTCCCAGAAATGACTTAAATTCTATATTATTGGTCACCTTAATTTTCAATAGACATTGGGAAATCTAATCATGTAAATATTGGACTCTTGCCTTCCCTGATAATACATGGTCAATTACTAAGATACAATGCAAGAAAAATGTCAAGAAGGCAACCAGAACTCTACAATAACTGCTAGTCTTCCTTATCTTGATGTATATTTCTCAGTGAGGAAATTTTCTTTCTCTCATCCCAAGGCAGGTCACTGAAACTTTATGAAAAAGTAAGAGTTGGTATTATTTCCATGAGAAAAGTATTAGTGTGATAAAGATTTAGGATTCCTGAACTACTTTAAGTTATTCCTTTAAATGTTTCATATTTTCTTTTAATTTACAGTACAGATTCTACCTATTCACCTGTCTGAAACCCTTTCTTATTGTTGGAGGGGTAACACTGCTATATCTGCATTTGATTCAAATTTTCAATGACTTATTATGATGAACTTTCATCATTCTGAAAGTGAGTTTAAAGGTGATCTTTACAAACATAGTTTCAATTTACATACAAAGTAGATTTGCCTATTTCAAAAGCCATGATTTCAAAGACAATTTTTACATATTTAAATTTTGTCCAGATTAGACTGTTCCCCTTTGATGAGTTGATCTCAATGTTTTTATGATTTACTCCCCAGATAACATGGACATGTAACATATGTTGGACATGGGTGATTATTCTTATGGAATCTCTGGAGATACAGAATCTACTCACAGAATTAAGATCAAGGTCCCAGTGAAGAATCAGCCTTGGAGATGCACCAACTGAATGACTCAAAAATATGAGCTGTAGTTCAAATGTACATACATTTCCACAGATGTTTGATTTTACCACAGAATGTGTTTGTATGAATATTTACATTACTGTTTTTTTAGGAACTGAAATGATGAAATCAAAAGCCTTATAAAATATGGATATGAAGTTATTCTCCATCCTTCAGGCAAACCAAGGTTCAACTATGCTGTATGAAGTCAGGCCAGTTAATGAGAATCAAAATGTTGATTTAATATTTGCTATTTCACTATTTCACTTTTCAAACTTAAACTGCAAAATGTTTATTTATGTAATGCACATATGTGAATTTTTTAACCTGATAATGTTGATTTAACATCTGTTTGTTTTGGGGACAAACCCTGCCAACACTGGGGATTTTGGGTCTCATTGTTTACAATCAAGATTCAGACTTCTTTAAGTTAAACAGCATTCTTGATATTCACTTTGAAAATTTCCCCTTAATTAAAAGATAAACGGTTTTCTGAATCATTGAAATAACACAGACTTTCTGCAAGCATAGGAAAAGTTGGCACACTGAAACATTTCAAGTTCTAGTGATTGTGCATGTGTTACCTTGCTCTCTGTGTCTACAGAGATGGCCTAAGTGCATGAAACTCTTGCCTTTTATTTTGCAGAAGAAGGCACCACAATACAGAAGTTAGATTGGATCTCATTATGCAGGTAACCCAGGAAGTGTATTTATGCATAAGAATCTGAACTAGGCTTGACATTTTGCAAAAGTACATTGTTGGTGTTATTAGGCAAGTCATAGTCATTTAAAAGTTCTCTTTAATGATTCAGATGAACATTATTAGGGATCCTTTGAAACTGACAAAATATTTGGGAAAGGGTAATTATATGGGGTATATTTTAATAGGCAGATATTCATACATCTCATAATGCTATAAAAAAGTAAGCATCATTTTTCATTAAAAAATGAAAAAAATCAGACGAGTACGTAGCATGTATATAACTTGAATGAGTAACTTTCATGATCCAAGGTTATACTTATGTAAGGAAGCTGTTACTTCAATTCATAGGAATGATGATTAGAGAATAGATTGATGATATAGGAAATGGAGGAGATAATTACAGGATTTTGTTCTTAATATTGATAAAGAGGATGGGATCTAGTGCACAAGGAAAGATCTTGGTCATAGCTATGATGACAAACAATCCATCTATTGTGAAGAGGAGATAGGGCAGAATTTATGAGGTCAGATATTGAAATAATTGTCAATACGAACTTAAGAAAGTAACTACATATCATTAGTAAGTTTATTTTAAGAGATAGTACAGCTGGCACATATTGGTAATATTTATGATATAGTTTTTTTTGTTGTAAAGTGTTTTATTTGATTTTTTTTCTTGGATTGTCTCTTTCATCGTGTTCATCCTTTCACAAGTATCACCTCCCCCACCCCATTCCCATCACAAGTGCAATCCGTGTTTACAACCGAATATGTATCCTTTATCCTTACATATTTTGCCCATGCTTATATAATCACACACAAAGATTTATTAAGTTGGTGCAATTATGGCATTTTTATTTTTGTTTTAAAATAACATTATATTATACATAGTTTTATGCATATTTCTTTCTTAATGAGGATTACCTTCTGGGAATTTCCCTAACAGTAACAGGTATAGCTGTAATGCATTCTTTGAAATGGTAATACTCCATTTATTAGATGTGTTAATCTGTTCAAACATTTCAGTATTGACTCTCATTCACTTTAATTTTTTGTTGTTTTTGTTAATGACATTATACATAATACAGCAAATATATGCTGTGCATATATCCTTATGTACCGGTGCTTTAATTTCTATGGGATAGATTCTAAAGAGTTTAGTTTTGGAAATGAAATGTATTTGTCTTTTTATTTTTATGCTGTATTTCATTCCAAAAATATAACAAAATTTTTACTTTTGCTAACAATGTAAAAGAATGCCTGTTTCTCTACATTTTTGCCAGTCATTGCTATTACCACTTTTTAAGTTTGTTCGTCTGAAAATATGATACATGGATTTTTTTCTTTTGCATTTCATTATTTACAAATGCATTTCAGCACCCCATCATATTTGTTGGTCATTTGGTTAGACTCTTATTTTAATTGCTTATCTATATCCTTTGTCCCATTTTGCTTTTACTTGTTAACTAGTTAGAACTCTTTGTTTATTTGAGATATTAGCACTGTCCCATGAAATATAAATCTTTTCTCCAAAGTGCTTTTTTTATTGACTTCGTTTAAGGTATGTTTTCCTAAAATCATTGAGAATGCTGAAATTGTCAAATATGTCTGTTTGAAATTTAAATTGTTTAAGAGATTCTTCCACAGCTAGAATGCAAGAAGGCATCTCTTTTTAATTAGATAGTAAATGTAAAGTAAACATTGCTTTTTTAATATCAAATCTTAAATCATCTTTATTTTATTTTTGCATATGGAATTATCTATATGTATAATTTTATTTTCTTCTAGATGGAAAATGAGTTTCAGCAACCCCATTTAATTAATAATCTGTCATTTTCCCACATATGTGTCTAATTACTTATGTGTGTTTGTTGTATATGTTTAGGTGTCTATTAGTCTATAAAATCAAGAATGTAAGGGATCATTTTTTATATCAGCCTTGTATTCTTATAATCTCAGAGAGTGCTAGAACATAATAAATAATATTTACTACTTGAATGAACTAATTATCTTAAAATTTCATAGAGCCACTAGTCATAATTATATTTTTAGGTAAATTTGTCCCTGATTTGTGAAATAAATATACACAGAATGACACATGGAACAAAGGAGCAATATGACTGAGCTTGTCCTCTTGGGGCTAACTCAGAATTTCCAGGGTCAGAAAAATTTTTTTTGTTGTGTTCTTGTTCATCTACATTGTGACAATTGTGGACAACCTACTCATTGTGACTGTGGTGGTCAGCTCAACCTTGGATTCCCCCATGTACTTTATTCTTGGCTACTTATAATTCATAGGTGCTGTTTATTCTGCAACAGTTACCCCAAATATGATTTTTGACTTACTCCATGAGAAGAAAACCATTTCCTTCCAAGCTTGTATGACTCAGCCTTTTATAGGATATTTATTTGGTGGTGCTGAGATTTTACTTCTGGTGGTCATGGTTGTAACCGTTGGCTAATTTGATGTAATTATGAATTCCAAAAATATAATTGGATCATGCTTGTAAACTGATCTGTTAATCTGGGCATGATTAGGTTATGATTAGGGTGTTGAGCCCCACCCCTTGGTGGGTGGGGAATCAAATATAAAAGGCATGGCAAAAACAGTTTTGAGAAGCAGTCTTTTGAGAAGCAGTCTTTTGAGAAGCAGCTTTGAAGTTGGAAAGAAGGCCCCAGGAGAAGAGAAGCAAACTGTTCACCTGATCGCCTACAGCTGACCTTGTGGAGGAAACAGGAGCTAAGCCCGGAGAGAAACGCAGCCCCGGGAAGAGAGGAACCCAAGAAGCCTGAACCCTGGGCAAATGCCGGCAGCTGTCTTGCTCCAACATGTGACAATGGACTTTGGTGAGGGAAGAAACTTATGCTTTATGGCCTGGTAACTGTGGACTTCCACCCCAAATAAATACCCTTTATAAAGACCAACTCATTTTTGGTATTTCACATTAGCATCCCTTTTGGTGACTAATACAATGGTCTTTGACTGCTATGTGGCCATCTGCAAACCTCTGCATTATATGAAAACCATGACCCAACGGACATGTGTTCTACTGCTCCTGCTGGCTTGGGTTGGAGGTTTTGTACATGCTGTAGTTAAGCTTCTCTTGGTTTATGACCTTCCCTTCTGTGGCCCTAATATCATCAAACACTTCATCTGCAACGTGCCCCCCATTATTAAAACTTGCCTGCACTGAAACTTACCTCATTGGTCTCACCGCGGTTGCCAATGATGGGGCAATCTCTGTGGTCATCTTCATTGCTCTTACTTATCTCCTATGGGGTCATTCTGTACTCCCTGAAGAAACTTCGTCAGGAAAGGAGACACAAAGCCTTATCCACCTGTGGGTCCCACATCACTGTAGTGGTCCTATACTTTGTCTCCTTCATTTTTATGTATGTGAGACCTCCTTCCACTTTACCAATGGATAAATATTTGACTGTATTTTACACTGTTATTACCCCTCTGATGAACTCCTTAATCTACACCCTGAGAAATGCAGAGATGAAGAATGAGATGAAGAAGCTCTGGAATGGAAAAAAAAATGAGGTGGCAGAGAAATACATCACCTATTTTCAATAAAGAGTTGCTTTTTTGGGGAAATCCATGTATGATTATACAACTAGTAACTTTTTCTTCAGGTTTTAGATATGGTACATGATGAAAAATATTCATTATATGTGAATACTTCCAGTGATCAATTTTGTTCAAAATACATATTTACTATTTTCAAGATTTCTTAGGGAAATATAGGTTCATTTTTTATGTGAAATCGCTCTGTAGATTTATGTTCTAAGTGATGAGCTATTGTATTAGTCAGCCAAAAGGGTGCTGATGCAAAATACCAGAAATGTGTTGATGTTTATAAAGGGTTTTCATTTGGGGTAGAAGCTTAGAGTTACCAGGCAATAAAGAATAAGTTTCTTCCCTCACCAAAGTCCATTGCCCTGTGTTGGGGCAAGATGGCTGCTGATATCTGCCAAGAGTTCAAGCTTCTTGGTTTCCTCTCTTCCCAGTGCTTGCCTCTCTTCAGGCTTAGGCTTGCTTCTCTCCATGAGGCCATTTGTAGACTATCAAGCGAACATCTCATCTCTTCCTGGGGCCTTTTCTGGCTCCTCACGACCAAGCTCTTCTGTGTGCTTGCTTCCCTGGGCTCCAGCATTAAAACTCAGCTTTAGAACTCCAACTCAAAACTCCAACTAACTCCTCTGCTCTGCCATGTAGTTTTAACTCTGAGTTCCCACCCACCAAAGGGTGGGGTCTCAACATCCTACTGATGTGGCCCAATCAAAGCCCTACTCATAACCTAATCATGCTCAGAGGAATAGACCAGTTTACAAGCATAATCCAATATCTATTTTTGGAATTCATAAATAATGCCAAACTGCTACAGCTATGCTATAATTAATACTGTATTTTTTTTATTTAAAGGAAGATGTTCTTATGTCTTTTTCTTAAATAAAGTTAATCATATTTTTCAGAAGTAATAGTGATCATTACAGGTTTTGGAAAATAAAGAAATAATTGAAACATAAAAATGTTCTTTACTCCATCTCACACAAAGACAACTATAACATTCTTATTTTTGTATATGCAAAATACTTTAAATACATAGTTTTGTTTTTAGTGTATAATAGGCAAGGTTGAAGAGGAATGAGGCTTCAGAGTTATATTAATCATAAGGATGTTAAATATACAAAAAGAATTTGAATGAACTAGGCAGATATGCAGTAAAATTACTAAATTTTACTTATTTTTTCCAACTGGGAAATCATATTATCTCCTTAAGTGGATCAGTTTTGTTTGGTGTTATGTTTTAATACAAATGATCTATTAATCTTCCTAGGTAGTTTAAAATATCTGATATTTCCTCTGCTGAATTTCAATGTCACACTCTTCTTTTTACTTATAGTGCTTAGAGACCTTCTAACAGAGGTCCAGGCCCTGTCTTGATTGATTTTCTTATGTTGAACCATCCTTGCATACCAGGGTTAAAATCCTTTTGCTCTGGGTGCATAATTCATTTGAAGTGGTGTTGAATTTGATTAGCAAGTATTTTTTTGAGGATTTTAGCATTTATGTTCATTAGAGAGTTTGGTCTGTATTTTTCTTTTCTTGTGTCATCTTTATGTGACTTTGGTATTAGGGTGATGTTGGCTTCATAGAATGAGTTAAGTAATGTTCCTGCCACTTGTATTTTTTGGAAGAGTTTAAGCAGAATTTGAATTAGTTCTTTCCACAATGATTAGTAGGATTCACCTGTGTCTTAGTCAGTCAAAGGATTGCTGATGCAAAATACCAGAAATCAGTTGGTCTTTATAAATGGTAGAAGTCCACAGTTACCAGGCCATAAAGCATAAGTTTCTTCCTTCACCAAAGTACATTGCCACGTGTTGGAGCAAGACAGCTGCCGATGTTTTCCAGGGTTCAGGCTTTTTAGGTTCCTCTCTTCCCTGGTCTGCATTTCTCTCCAGGCTTAGCTCCTCTGTTTCCTCCACAAGATCAGCTATAGACCATGAGGGTCTCTAGGCTTTGCTTCTCTCCTCAAGGCCAGATGTAGACTATCAGGTGAATGGCTTGTCTTTCCCCGGCCCCTTCTCTCCTTCCTCACGACCAAGCTCTCTTACTTCCCAGGGCTCCAGCTCAAGACTCCAACATCAAAACTTCTCCCTCTGTCCTTTGCCTTGCCTTTTGTCTTCAATTACCCACCCACCAAAGGGTGGGGCTCAACGTCCTACTGACGTGGCCCAATCAAAGCCACAATTATAACTTAATCATGCTCAGATGAACACATCAGTTTACATGCATAATCCAATATCCATTTTTGGAACTCATAATTACATCAAACTGCCAGATTGCAGCAACCTGTGAAACCATCTGGTCCAGAGGTCCTATCTTTCATATGTAAAATTAGTGCAATTCATAATACATGAGCTTCAATATAGAATGCAGAATTTGACATTAGATATTTGAATGATACCATTCCCAAGAAAGATGCTGACAATATCTGCTGTTTCCATTCTCAACTGCCTCATCAATATAATGCAGGTTACCTGGTAATAAAAAGGCCAGAATACATTGTTTTATTTGACAAAAACTTCATAAAATCCTTTTTACAATTTCTCTCTTTAAATCAGGTTTCAAATAAAATATTATCTGCCCCTTATATGGTAGGAAATATGTGGTCAAACAAACTCATAGCTCCTGCCCATCCTATTTAGTCTGGTTTCATGGGGGCTAGATCAAGAAGACTGAGTATTCTCCACTGGTAAAATATATTGTATCAATAATTTTGTATCCTGATTTTAATCCCTATTATAATTAAACTGCAATTGCTTTTATTTTATGATCTCAAATTCTGCCTAATCATAACACTATTCATGAAATTATATCAAGAGTATGGTTATAACAAAGTTAATTAACTTAGTGCCTTACTTTTAGATATTTAGTTAATTTTCAAATTTATATAGTAATATCTAGTGTTCTTTTGTCTGTAAGTTCCCTAAAGGCAGGGAAAATTATTTAATAGCCTTTGTGACCTCTGTTCCTTACACAATGTCTGGGATATAGAATCCACTCCATAAAATAATTGATATCCTCTCTTTTTCTGTTCAAGTCAGAATTTTTACTGATGATTTTTTATGAACTCTTTCTATGTTACAGATATATACACATTACTTTGATATTTGCTATAAACATTTACTTTATGTTATTTATGTCATAATCATGAATCTTTTATACAGAGATGTTGTGTTTTAACATTATTTTACTTTTTATTTCTTCAATCATAGAACATTTGAAAAGTTCCATTTCCCTTAATGATTTTTTACATTTTGACCTCTCCTTTTTTCTAATAACTTTTCAAAAAAATCATTTTTCCACTCATATAGAATTTAATTTTGTTTGTTTTGAGGAAATATTTGTCTATTTTCCCCAACTAGATAAAATACTTGGCTAGGATAATTTACTAATCATTAATTATGTTCAGTAATTTTTAATGTGTCATGTTTTATATATCTAGCAGATTCAAAGATTTCTTATGTTTCTTAAATTTTAGAGGGGTTTTTTCCTCTATCACCCATATGTCATTACAGTCATTAAGATTTTTAATGTGCATTTATACCTTTTAGGAATAGATCGTCGCCCTTAGTCATTTTCAATATTTTTCTTGCATTTCTTAAACATTGATTCTTTCTGATAAATTTTAGGGTCATTTTTTAAAGCTTAAGATATTCCCATAAAATCTTATTTAGAATTTTACTATTGGAAATATTGATTTTGAGGAAGATAGCATGCTGCAATGTCTAGTGTCCCCTTCTGGAATGAGATGTGTTGGAAAACCTTGATTTATAGTCTCAATACAAATTTGTAATCATCATTATAACACACATGGGTCTGTATCTGATCACTTATGAGCCCATATCCAGCCACACATTCATCTTTACCTGACCTTACACATAAGTATAAAAATTTAGACTCCTACTAAGGGCATATAAGAGTTCTAGTTGCTCCACATCCTCATTAACATTTGGATTATCTGACTTTAATTTTATTTATGATAGTGTTTGTGAGGTATATCACATCATGGTTTTAATTTACATTTCTCAGAAAACTAAACATGTTGAGAGCTTCATGTCTATGTGTTTCTTTGTTATTCTTGGTTTGACTGTTTAAGTTTTCAGATCATTCAAAACAAATAAATGGCTTATTTTGATTTGTAAGACTTCTTTATGTATTCTGGATACAAGTCTTTTTTTTTTTTACATCTACATATTGCAAATATTTCCCTAATCTATGGCTTGCCTTTTCATATGATTAGCAGTTAGTTTTGACAATTCAAAAAATTTTATTTTGATGAAGTATAATTTATCAATTTTTAATTTTTTTCCAGGAAATCTTTGTAAACTTAAGTTCACAAAAATATTTTTCTACATTTTCTTCTGGAAGCTTTATAGCATGAGGTTTTTCCATGATTATTCATTTTTTATTTTTTTAAAGGAGTTACCGGGGATTGAACCTGGGACCTCATACATGCAAAGCAGGCATTCAGCTACTGAGTTCCACCCAATCCATCCATGATTGTTCTTGAATTATTTCCTGTATATTATGTGAAGTTAGGGTTGTAAGTCACGTTTTTCCATATGAATATTCAGGTCTTCCCTCACTGTTCTTCAGAAGTCTTTTCTTTCCGTATTTAATTACATTGGAAACTTTGTTGAAAATAGATTAGCATATAAGCATCGATCTATTTTGCAGACTCTGTATTCAATTTTACTCATATATTTGTCTAAAATTACAGTAATACCACGAAATCTTGTTTAATGTAGCTGTATAGTAAACCTTAAAATCTTGTGATGTGACCCTACAATCTTCTTTTCAGATTACTTTAGCAGTTGTAGGACTCTTTCATTTTAATACAGTTTTAGAATCTCCTTGCTCATTTCTCCTGTTCAGTTATGTCTTCATGTATAACAAACAATCCTAAAACTTAACTGCTGAAACAAGAAGTATTTTATTAGATCTCATGCTTTTTTTGAGTTAGCAATTTAAACACAACTTGACTGAACAGTTCTGCTCCATGTGGCATGACCTAAGGTCCCTCTCTGGTATTCAGCTAATGTCTGGGGTTTTATGGAAGGTCCAAGAAAAGTTTCCTCATATGAATAGTTAGTACCTTGTCAGAGATGGTTATAAGGCTTGGTTCTGTTAGGTCCCTCTTCCTCTCCATGAAGATGTAGGGCATATAGGTGAGATCTTTCCAACAAGGTTGTCAGATTTCTAAAATGGCAGCTCAGGACTCAAATGGAGGAGGCAAACACTGCCAGGCTGGTTAATAGATACTCCTAGAACTCACCCAGCATCACATTATCATATTCTATTAAATAAAGCAACCATAGGCTTGCCCAGATTCAAAAGGTGGAGAAATTGACTGCATATCTTGAGTGAGGAGTGGTAGAATGAGATGGAAAATAACAGAGTGGAGATGCTGTTGTATTCAATTTTAAAAAATACCATCTGTCACAGTTCACCCTCAAGCAATAAAAATACACAGACCTCATATGCACAAAATACACTCATCCCTTCCCCAAGATCTCTCCCCCACACATTATGGCATCAACTCGAATATCAGGATCTCAAGTGATAAATCCAGAACAGGTATGGATTAGTTTACTTAGGGCCAGTTCCTTTGTACAGTTCCTCAATGATGGTTCCCCTTTCTTTAAAGATCTATGAATTAGAGACCTGCTATCTCTTTCACATGCCCAGGCAACAGTGGGGGCCCAGGAATACCAAAATACATACTCCTGTCTTAAAGGGTGGCAAATAGAAGGTAATGGTTCTTCTTCTAGTGCAATCCTCTTAAATTTCTATCTTCTATCAAGCTCCTCATAATTCTTCCATCTTCTACCCATTACCCCATCCCAAAGCTGCTTACACATTTTTGGTGTTTGCAATAGCAACACACCACTCTCATGGTATCAAAATTTGTTTTAATTACCTAGGCCATTCAAGCAAATACAATGAAATTGTTCAGGTTAAACAATGGGAATTAATTTGCTCATGGCTTGAGGCTGGAAAAATGTCCACATCAAGATGTCATCTAAGTGATGTTTTCTTCCTAAAGAATGTGGTGTACTGGGGCTGATTTATGGTGGTCCTTGGCTACTCTGTTACATAGCAAGGAACATGGTGGCATTACCTGGTCTCTCCCATCTCTTCCAGAAGAGATCAGTGCCCAGCCTCTTGCTTCCTGTGGCTTTCACTTCAACATCTGAATCTCATTCTCCTCATAAAGAATTCCAGCAACAGGATTAAGACCAATCCTGATGGGGCTGGGTCACATCGTAACAGAAGTAAATTCATCAAAAAGTTCTACTGAACAATGGGATCACACCCATAGGAATGCAGTAAATTTAAGAATAAGTTTTTCTGGGGTCCATACATGTACATACCACCAAGTAGTTATTCAAGAAGGATCTGTGGAAAATCCTTTTGTCTCATTTTTTGGAACCTCTTTAAACTGCATGAGAATCTGATAAGTATTTTGCAAAATTTATGTGAGCAAAAGCATGGCCATTCTGGACTGAAAGAGACAGATAATCGGTGGATTGATGGAAATATGACTTTAAGGTCAGAATCATGGAAGCAGAATTCTGGAGTAAAAAGTTCTCCTTGGACCAAGAGAAAAGACCCACCCATGCGTGTGGTGAAAGAAAGTCACCTCTGCCCTTAAAGGGGGCAGGTCTTCTGCCCTGGTGCATTGAGAGGGTAGGTCTGCAAATCGAAGTTCAGGGAGAGTGCCACCACCCAACGCTAGGGCTTGTGCCCTAGCATTCTTGGACAGACCTAATGCTATTCTGGTGCTCAGAGAGGGTAGGTCCTATTATCTAGCATTTGTAAAAAGCCTGGTTGCTGCACAAGCATTTAAAACAGTGGAATTGCTGCTCCAGCAGGTCTGGAGAACAAAGTATGACTCCACAAATGACTCTCAGGCCCTTGAGATCTAATGGTGCTTACCCTACAGTGTTTCAGACTTGCTTGGGTCCTGTGACCGCTATTTTCCTTGAAAATTATTCCCTCTGGAATGAGAATGGGTATTAGTCAGCCAAAGAGGTAATGATACAAACTACCAGAAATCTCTCGGCTTTTATAAAGCATATTTATTTGGGGTACAAGCTTACAGTTAGAAGACCCTAAAAGAAAAGTTGTGATTTTGGTAAATGTATCTGGATATCTGAAAGAAGATGATAGAGGTTTGATTTTCCAATTAAAGTAACAAGATTGTAATAAATCATAAATTGGAAAAAATCAAAACTTTGCTTAAAATCTTGCAATGGTTCTCCATTTCATTAGATGAAATGCCAAACTCCTTACAGTTGCCTACAAGATTTTATCTGTTCTGGATTACTGTGAATTTCCTGAGTTCTCCTCTTGCTCACTCAGCTCCAGTCACACTGGGCTCCTTACCCTTCTCTGAATACAACAAAACATCTCCTGCCTCAATCCCTGCACATGTCCTAGTTGACTTGGATCACTCTTCCATGTTTCATGGCTAACTTGCATCTCTCCTTCTTACTGAATCCTATTCTGCCTATTCACCCTCCTCCATCAATTTTTCATTTTGATATCCCTTATCACTTTCTGTTATACAATATCACATTTATTTATTGTAATTTTGTCTTCCTCCTCTAATAGACTGTAAGCCAAGAGAAAGAGAATATTTTTTTTTCTTTTTAGTTCACTGATGTTTCACTATCATCTAGAACAGTTTGCAGTGGGAACTCAATAAATATCTGTTGAATAAATGGATAAATGAGTATATTCCCACATTCAAATTTAAATATATCATTAATATTAACCCCTACAATGTTAACTTTAGCCAAATTAATGTAATTATTGTTGAGATTAGACCTTAGATCATGATAATAACTACAATTCTTACTTTGACGTAACACAGAGGGGATATTTCAAATAAATTCTATATACTATTTAATTTTCCCATCTATAATAAAAAATAATATAGTAAATAAAGCCGTTGTTCTTTCACTCCTCATTCTACATTCTTTCTCCTGTCTGCTGCAAAAAAAAATAATGCTGCTTTCAATGAACTAATTTTTATTCTGTAGTAATTTTTGATACCAATAAAATAATCTATCACAACAATTTTCCATTTCATTAGTTGGATTTGAATATGGCCAGAGTTTTTGAATTATTCTTGGTGATCTCATCTTATCAATATTCAATTTTAATGGTCAGAGTTTAAAGCAGAGCTCTAATTTTTCTTAAAATTACATGTGAGGAAAAGCTTAAAACTCAAAATAGTTCAAACCTCAGTTGTCATCTATTACCAACTCGAAGGTTCCCATGATTGCATGAGAAAACTTAACTGTTTCAACAAAACTCTGACAGTGCTTTGGCAGAACCTGGAGTCCAGTTAGATAACTTAGTCATTCAGTGTACAATAAATATTTAATGAGATCCTATGGTCAACTCACCCCAGAGCTTGAAGGAACCTCAAAGTATCATTGACTTCCTTACCTCTGGGCAGTTCAATGATCTCCTTGAAAACTACACTCTGAAAAATTTCTCCAGCTTTCCAGGGAAACTTGATCATTGCCTCAGAGCTAGGAGCTAGTTTAGAGTCTTTTCATTGAGAAGTCTGATGCAGAATCTCTTTCATCTGCTGTTCTTATTTCCCAGGCCAAGGAAGCTTATGGCATTACTGTACTGTTTTTAAAGGAAAACAGCTTTAAGCCTGTCATTAAGAGATTTGGATTCTAAGCTCGGTTGTATTACTAATCAGCTATGTGAGCTTGGGTGAGGTATTTTCCTTCTCTTCCTCAATTCCACATATTACAGGAGGATGAATAAGAATATTTAAATATTTTTCATTACTTTCTCTGAGCCAGGGAATCTTTTTTCATATATGTGATCTCTTTTAGTCTTTACAGAGACTTTCTAAAGCTAAGCTTTTGTATTCTGATTTAACTGATGGGAAACTGAGACTCAGAAATTTTGTGACTGACCTAAATCTTCCTCAAGATTCTACTATCCATTTTTGATGCAAAAACTCAGATTTTGGGGCATGATTTTCTTAAAGAAGTTTCTCTATGACTGCTGGTTGCCACCAGGCCCATCAGCAAAATTGCAAACATGGTGCTATGTATTCATGTCATTATTCCATCTGCATTTCTATCTTCCACCTCTCTTCCCCACCCTCACCCCAACCTTATACTTTATCATTGCCTGTACTAAGCAGTCAATGGCATACCAAACAGGTACTGTGTAAATCAGAGTTCTAGGTAGTAATTTCCCAGGTAGGAAAGTAACTTTGTAATTTAATCTGTCGTTCCTTTAATAGCTTGCAACCACATTACAAGCAAAAAATCAGACTTTATTCCCTGAGTGTAGAAGAGCATATAGTCTCAGAAAAATCTTTTAAAACTAAAAGAAAATACAAAAGACTAGTATTCAATAATTCCTTTACCTTTTAATACTCTCTCCTCTCTCTTTTCTATACTGAAGTAAAAGCATAGATGGGATTAGAAATGGAAACATTTAATATTAATAATGTTAAAAAATAAATAATAATAATAATTATTATTAGGTACATTTTACAAAGAAGGAAATTGCAAGTTAAAGAGTTAAAGAAACTGAATTAAATTCACACACAGGTATATGGTGGAGCCAGTACTCAAGTCTATCATGCATATTACTCATTTATTCACCTTTACCTGGCCACAAAGATTTTCATGACTCTAGAAGAGACATGCTTAAGCAAATCACAAGAGAAGGGAATGAGGTTTCCTTTCCAGCAATTGAGAGTGAGTTTCAGTTTACCTAATTGGCTCCATGGTTTACTTTGGCACTCAGAAGGTCTTTGTAACTCAGTGGACAATCCTTTGGGACTGCATACAGAGTATGTAGCTACTGAAGCTAAAAGCTTGCTTTCAGGTTTTGTGGTAATTACTATAAATATACAATACAATAAAAAGAGAAACATTTAGCTCACACTTTGCCAGAAGAGAACTTGTGGGAACAGAGTTTGCTTCAGAGGTGTTTCTCTCTCAGAGCACAGGAATAGTTTCTTCATGTAAGGATGTTTTCAGAATCTGTATTGAGAAACTTCCCCTGTTTTCAAACACCTCCCCCTGTACCATACATCCTGTTGTTTTGTCTAACCCATTGCTCCTGAGGAGGAACCCTGAGAATTTGGGCTGCCAGCAGAATCTCCTCTCTCCATATACTCCCCAATCCCCACAAACTCCTCTGATAGAAAATATTGGTAAATTTCAAGAAGCATAGTTTGGATGTTTTATCCAAATTTCATGATTCACCTTCTAAGTAAATTACATTTGAAGATATGAAAAATACACTCATTGGAAGACATCTAATTCCTCT